>NDXB01021579.1:0-37309 GCA_002631895.1 Agapornis roseicollis | reverse complement strand
TTTTTTTTTTTTTTTTTTTTTTTTTTTTTTTTTTTTTTTTTTTTTTTTTTTTTTTTTTTTTTTTTTTTTTTTTTTTTTTTTTTTTTTTTTTGTCATTTTAAGTTAAACACAACTATTTATGTGTGTACTGCTTGTGTTGTGTTTGTGTGTTTAATAGCATGTGTGTCCTCCTCTTCAGCATCAGCCCAGGGTCTGCAGCTTTTGCAGCACCTTCTTGCTGATTGGAGACTGGTTGCCTGAGGCATTCATCCCCACCCAAGGCTTTTAGGGGTGACCCTGAGACATTCATTGTGGATGCAGGATGGTATGGCATTGCTGGTAATATATTGCTTGCTTGGTATTGTTGCCTGCAAACCAACAAAGGCAGGGATCACTGCCCTAAGAAATAAAGCCATCCGTAGCCTTCTGCCTTTGTTTGATTTCAGGAGCATTAGTTACATTATAGTGTGTTTAGATTCTAATGTTGGGAACTTGAGTTCTGGACAGTCTCCCCTGAGTGCTGTGACAACAGAAGCGTGAAAGGATGTTTCCTTAGAATTTTAGAGGATTCCTTGAAAACGATGCAGTGTGAAACCCCCACTTGACACACTCCTGACTCTCACAGGAAATTGCAGTTGGCTGCAGGGAAAAATAGATGATGCTTTCTTAGTTTCTTTTTTTTTATGTTTCTCAGTTTTCCACCTGCTTTTTGTGACGTACAAGCTTTTCAGGGGTGGCAGGCTAGGAGAGAACAGCTCCTTGAAAGCCACCTCTGGCATGACTATTACAAGAGACAATGAACTCGAACATGCTTCTCTCCCTTTTTTCTTCCAAAGATCACGAACTCGAAACTCAGTTGTGCATGCATGGAAGTTCTATAAACATTACTTACACAGCAGCCAAAAGGCCTTTGCCAGCTCTGGCCTACTTCTTCCCCTTGTTGGGGCTCAGCACTCCTACTCAGTTGACTACTTGTCCTACTCTTTGCCCTCTCTGCTCTGCTGCAGTCGTCCTGGAATTTTCCTCTATGCAACTGCTGTCCAAACCAGCTGCACCCACTACATCTTCAGCAGTGGACCGAGGAGGGTATTAATCATATTTTTGAGGAGGACACTCTGCTATTTATCTCCCTGACACCTCCAGCGTTTGGGAGCCCACTGCTGCACACAGCCCATTGACTAGTAATATTACACATTACCGTGCTCCATTGCCTCTCCCTGCCCTCTTCATTGAGTGGCTGTTCAACAGTGGAGTTGTGTTTGTTCAATCAGACATAATTTATACCTTTTTTTTTGTTCCTTCTGGAGAGCTCTTGCTAATTTTGAGTCTAAGCACTGTGTTTTCCATATAATTCTAGCTCTGATGTCACTGGAACGGAAGATGGTCAAATAGATCCAATTCCAGGCTTGTTCAAACTTGGTTTTAAATCGCCAAATAGATGATTTAAAAACAAAGTGTCAAGGGAGATCATCTCACACTGACTTTAAAGATACGAGTTTTATTGCATGTCTAAGAATATATATGTCTTCTATCCCTAAAGGGAATACCTGCAACAGCACATTGTACAGCTATCCCCTGGCTATTGTCCAACATGCAAAGTCGGCAAAGGATGAGAGATTAATAATTCAGTTAATTTATAACAAGAGTTTATTTGTTTTCGGGCTTTTTTCTAAAGGAATTTATAGGAAGAGGAGTGTGTAAGGGAAGAAAGCTATTGTAAGACTAAATGACTTATCATTCATCCTGCAGTTTGTTACCCTTTCAGATTCATCAAACTGTGTAATGAGAGCAGCTAGCTTAAGATTTGCCTAATTTTACACTGTTTACACAATGTAAAGAAACAGTGTTCTGCTCTGAGTTCTTTGGGGAGGAGGATTGCCCAGTACAGGATGATTTCACATAGGAGGTCCTAAAATAAACTCCAGATTCCTTTTTTTTAAAAAAAAAGAAGAAAAATAGAGAAAATCCCACCATGTTTTAGCTTTTCTTTGAATGAAATTTCTGAGGGATGTAAACTGATGACATTTCTGGAGGTGTTAAGACCAGTTTTAGCCAGGATTTAGTCCATCAGGTCCCAGTAAATGTCCTATGGGATGAACACATCCTGCTGGTGCCAAACATTGTGGTGTATAATAGTACTCTGTATTTCATTCTAGCTTCTGTTCTCTCCACTCCACTGGACCTGCTCTTGCCAAGGTCTCTAGTAAGCTCTTCAGGGCCAAATCTCAAGGCCATTATTCCAATCATATGTTCCTTGACATTTTGGCTACATCTGACAGACCTCATTAGAATCTCTGCCTTGAAATCTTGGTTTAAAGACTCTGTCCTGGAACGTGTTCCTCCCGTTAACTTTCTGTTTGCACCTAACATGACCTTCTTGGGCTACCTTTTGTTTCCCCTTCTTTTTTTTATTTATCTCTTCAGGGCAGTGTCCTCTGAACTCACGTTCATCTGCATCCAAATAATTTCCATTGTAATAATAATTTTGGCTTTTATCACCTCCACTACTTTCCTAATGGAGATACTGCTGCACTGGCTTGCCTCAGAGCAGCCAAGCCTAGACATCTGCTCATCTCTTTGACATCTCATCCCAGATGCTTTATCACCAGGCAAAATTAATATGGATAAAATACTTTATTACCATCTTAATCTTATATTCAAACATGTAGCCCGAATACAGTGCTAAGTGCACCTTCTTTTTCCCCTGATACATTTTTGCTGTGTCTAGAACTTGCCTCTTCTCCCATAACAACTCTCAAGTTCTGGAAATAGCCACTTTTTTCCTTGTGCGTAAATTGAAGCTCCTGAGGTGAAATTTATAGAAGAATCTAGGTCAGCGGATGAGGTGGGCATGGAGCAGGCCCATGTGGTTGGCATAGAGCCCTGTGGGAGATATGGCATATATGCAATTAAGACAGAATGCTCTGGGAATTGTGCTGCTAGCCTCTAACAAACCTCTACTGAGCATATGCAGATGGTGATTTGCAGAGGATTATAATTTGGCCACATTTTGTTGCATATTCATGAGGACAGTGAACGATACCTCTCTGTCCCTGCATTGGCCTCTACCACATTTTGAGACAGTCCCCCAATGCACATTAGTGGAGTTTCAGGAAAAATATCCTAAGCCTTTCAAAACAACTGGTGTAAACTTTTGTTCTTCCTGAAGCTTATTCTTAGGAATGACTGAACTGTAGTGTAGAAGCTTCTCAGTATTTTTCAGCATGAAGCAATAATAAACCCAACAGCTCAAACAGACATTATAAAGTTGGAGTCTATTGTAGACAGTCTTCACCATAGACATGCTGTCTCTCTCGCATCTCTTTTCAATGTTTCTGCTCTGAATTAATTCTTAATTTGGAAAGTGTAAGGCAAAAGTAACGTGTACTTCCTCAGGTGCAATCTCATCTTTTTTTCAGCTCAGGTGGAAAGCTGAGTATAATTAGTCAGAAAATTAAGGCTCAAGAAGACGTGTTTGTTGTAAGAAAGACAAAGAAAAATTAATGAGCTTTGCATTTTAAATGAAGTCTTGCATTGTGTTTGTTGGTCAACTGTAGGCTGGGACTTGGGTCCCTCTCCTGCTCACTGGAAGCTTTTCTATTAAATTTAAGGGCAGAAACCTTCATCTTTCTACACCTCTGTACCCTTGATGAGGTTCATACTGACTTCACAGGTCTGGTAGCAGACTCCCTTGATTAGTGTTCACAAAACCCAGAGAGGTGACTTCATAGGACTGCATACATTTTTAATACCAAACTTCAAAGCTGGCCATGCTTTGAGCCAGGGCTAGGACCAGATGACCCCCCAGCATCCCTTGCAACTCAAATAAGTCTATAATTGTGTGATTAGTGTTCTAAGTGGAAGAGGCTCTGATGAAAACACACATGAGTTCCTAAAGGTTAAAAACAGGTATGATGCTATCCACACAGCAAAATAAAACAGGCTCACCTAAACTGTTTGGGGTCACTCAGTTACCCTTCTCAGTGAGGGGCAGTAATGCTTTATAGTCTAAACTCAGTCATTGAGGATTCTCTGATCCTACCTAGGACCCTACCAGCAGGCCAGGCCAAATAATGCATTGTTATTTCGACTACAGTTACCACAATCTTCCCTCATCAAGAACAAAATGAGTAGAGGTATCATCATCCTCAGGTCTGCCATGTAGGATTTCTTAGTATTTTTGTACAGAAACAACTAGAAGAGCGGAACTATTTGTCACATTGCAGTTATTTTGTAATGGAGACTTTTCATAACATTTGATGACATAAAAGACCAGTTCACAGTTTCAAACTTTCCACTGTGCTTAGATTAAAGAAAAAGAAGAACAAAATATCAAACTCCAAACCTGAAAACAAATCTGAAGACACAGAAAGCTTTCCCACAGCTAACACATCACAGTTGGATAACCTGAAAGGTTTGTGG
This sequence comes from Agapornis roseicollis, assembly GCA_002631895.1. Classification (NCBI taxonomy): domain Eukaryota; kingdom Metazoa; phylum Chordata; class Aves; order Psittaciformes; family Psittacidae; genus Agapornis; species Agapornis roseicollis. The sequence goes on along the minus strand of NDXB01021579.1, from coordinate 32,908 downwards.
AGGGGCTGGGTTGGGTTAGCGCTGCCAGACAGGTGAGCTGGTTTCAGAAGCAAAGGACAAGACAAGGACCCTCTCCAAATTTAGATGAAGAACAAATCTTTTGACCTCTATGCATGTGCTAGCTGGTGTGCAGTTCAGATCTCAGGACTAAGTAAGAGCTGATTGAGTAGAAGATGGGGCTTGTCTGTTACATCCTCACTTTTTAATTAGATCTTCTAGCTGCATGTCCTTTGATCCTGAGCTGTACGTGACAATAACCGTACTGACTATGGGGACTATATCAGGAGTAAGTTCAGCCACTGTCTTTTCTCTACACAAAAAAAGAAGTTATTCTGACATGATCTGAGGAGGTTTTAAACAGAGAAAGTTAAGCTGAATAAAAGGCTGCATGGATAATTTTGCTTTGGCATAATGGCAACTTACTCAAAGTTCATTAAATCCATTTCTAATTAACTTTAGTTCAAATTAAGCCGCTATTACACTGCAATAAACATACCCACATAGCTTTGTGAACCAACCTCTCACTTCAAGTTCTCACCTCAAGTTGAGCATTAGGCTAGAGACTGTGACAGATGACAGCATCCATGAGCAGTATCAGTGTGCTGCCATCTTTAATTTTCTCCTTTCTTTTTTGTGCCTAAATAAGACAGCAACGGGAAAGCCTGTTTATATAGCTGATTTGCTGACAGCACTGCCAGGGATGGGGCAGCCACAGCTTCTCTGAACAGCCTGTTCCAGTGCCTCAGCACCCTCACAGTGAAGAATTTCTTCCTAATGTCTAATCTAAATCTAGCCTCATGCTGCCTACCACCCTCCAACATCATTCTGAGGGCATGCAGAAGTGAAGTGGTGCAGGGCCCATCCCTATTGCAGCCCTTGGTGGCCTCTGTGGAGGGTTGGAGAGAGCAGGGATGCTTTCAACATTAAGTCTCCTTCAAAAGGTTGACCTGATAAAACTGAGTGAGAATATGAGCTAAATCAGCTTGCAGTCAAAGGATTTATAACTGAATAATTAAGCCCAGACTGACTTCGGGGCACTTTAATGAATATGAACAAAAGCTTCTGGATAGCGCTATAAATTGCACCCACCCACCTGAAAAGCTGCCAGCAAATCTGCCAAAGCCCCTTCCTGTGGAGTCAAACCTTCTCCTGCAGGTCTTGTAAATGAGTTAATTATGTGTCTGTTGCAACAGAGTAAAGGTTCACCAGTAGTGCTAATATTTGGAATAGCAAAGTTGTGAAGTTTGCTGCAGTTCAATGTTGCCCGGTGCTGTTGGAGCTCACAGCTGCTTCATAACACCCTTGTTTGCAAAGTTCTGCACACAGAAGGGCCTGGGTGTGGTTTGGGGGTGGGTGAGGTGGGGTGTTTAATAACTGTTATTTTAATAAACATTCGGGCTGAAAGAATCCATTAGTAGTTTTGGAACATAACAGCCTTGCTACCAGCAGGTAACCCGAAGGTCTGAAATGGAGAGATGAGTCAGTTGGATTTTCTTTTTCCTTAAAGGAAAAAAGAGAAAAGAAAAATCCCACAAGACTGTTGAACAATTACAGCTTAATTTACAAAATAACCCCACTTAAATGTATATTGTCTCGTGAGCCATGTAGTCCTATTGTCTTCAAATGGAAGCTTGTTCATGTGCTTAACTCTAACCAGCAGCTTCAAGGCTTCATTGAATCAACCCCTGAGACATTGAGGAGACCTTTGTAAAAGTAACTATTGATAAACACAAGTAAAAGTTGGGGAAAAAAGCAAAGAGCAACAAATCTACCAGTATGGATAGCACGGCAGAAATTACTTCAGCTGCTGGGCTGTCTGGGCCAGCCATTAAGGTGACCACTTGGGAAGGGAGCAGGATAAGAGGTTCCTTAATAGTATGTAAGGTAGGCACAGCATGTAGGGTATGATCTAGCTGATATTGGAATACTTCATCCAGGGCACTTCAGTGACAATGATTCCAACAAAGGAAAGATAGTTCAGAAAAGAAAGAAATAAATGGATGAGGAAGCTTGAGAGAATGACTTGTGCATAGTTAACAAAACATGAAATGAGTAATACAGGCCTGTTAACGGGTGCCTACCGTAGGCCATGAGTACACCTTGCTGCTGGTGCTGGGGTGTAAACATCAAGGTCAAAGGATTACTGACAGAGCTCACAGTGACATGAAAAATAAAAAACACTTAAAAAGGGTAAATTGAAGTTCAGAGTCAGTAGGGTTCAGCTGGAAAATGCGTAATGGACACATGGATGGGGCTTGGAGCCATCTGGTCTAGTGGAAGGTGTCCCTTGCCCATGGCAGGGGGTTGGAATTGGATCATCTTTAAGGTCCTTTCCAACCTAAATCATTCTATGATTCCATGAATGGTTGAAAGACCACAGACATACAGGTAGCTGTGAGGATTTTGGAACAAAGTCCCAAGGGGGCAGGAGAAGTGGAAGGGAGCTGCCTGCCTTCATGAGCAAATGGGAGGGGGAGCCACAGAAAGAAAGAGGAACTCCTGTAGTGTTTTTTAATAGCCAGACACACCAACCTGAATCCATCACAGCCCTAATGAGTAGACAAAACCTCCTGGTGTGCTCTGTGATACCACGAAGCAGCTGTTCACAGGGAGTGTGTTTACCATTGCAGAACCCACTTAAACTTAGCCTGGGTAATGCAGTACTTACCTGCATTGAGACAGAATAGGTGAAGGTGGTAATCTCTTCCATACCTATATCTTTACATTGTGACTCCAATAACTAGCATGAATCAGTAACATCATTTTCACTAACTTTTTATTTTAAAGGTTGATAGCACTTTTCAGGCAATGACAGATCCTGTAGCTGCAGGTAATATCCTGATGTTCCCTGTGTGGTGTTGGCAGGTACTGTATATTTTAGCACATTTTGACAGGCCTCTACAGCATCTTTGAATCAATCAGATTCTGCTAAATCTAATAAAAACCCATCATTAACTTCTTATTAATAGTAAAAAAATTGCAAAAGCAGAATGGTACCAGGCCTGCTGTCTTGCTTTCAGAAACATACATGCTTTTCTGTCAATCTCTGTATCTTCACAGAAGCTGATTTTCGTAGTCATTCGCCTCTCTGTCTGGGGAGTAGTATTATTCCTTTGCAAATAAGAAATGAGTGACAGATCTGTTTTGAGGACATAAAAAGGGGATCTGATGACTCTGTTAAAAAATGACGTGTCCTGGGAAGCAGATCTGGGGATGAAATGAGCTCTGCTAGATCACAAGTACCTATTGGTCCTAGTGAAATTCAGTAACCCTCTCCCTTCCAGATATATACTCGTTACCTCAAAATCCCTGCCACTACAGTTTTAATAGTAGTAGTAAGATTTCAAACTGCTTTGGGCTACTCTTACTATGCTGCAAATCTGCTTCCAGATGAGAATCATTGAATGCCAATTAATTATGCAGTCATAGATTTAGCAGAGAAAGCTGCTCACCCCTTTCTCCAGATAGCATCTGCTGCTGCATGGACATAGTATCAGTTAGGTGACCTTGGATGTGTGAGGATCAACCTGCCTCTAACCCTTTTATGCTGAGGCATTTCATGTATAAAAGGGACAGCGTGAGCTTAAGTTCCATATGCAAAAGTTAGGAGAAGGCAGAATTGCAGGTCCTGATGGTAATCGAGATACTTCCTCCAACTTAGTACCCACACAACAGCAGTAGTGTCTGACAGGAACCCAAATAATGGATGTTCTGTGAAGAAATGTAGTTGCAACCATCATAATCTCCTGATTCTTGTGTGTGGCAGCCCATAACCTAAAGTTTTCTGGTTGGAGGGAACCCTTTTCCCTTCTTTTGTTTGCATTAGAGGCCTGGTGTGGAGAAAGAGTCTTAAAGAGATGTAGAATCAAGGCTGTAGTTTGCATATCTATGCATGTGTGCAAAAGTTGCAATATGTTGTATATACACACATTATAGGATCACACATATGCATTTGTATATACTGTTTACATGCATCGATGTTATGCTGTATGTGTTTTTATCATCATGGTTTGTATCCCACCATCATTCAAAGTCTTACCAAATAGCACTGTGGGCAGCATGCCAGCTTCTTTCACGTTCCTGCTAAAGTCACTTGGAATATATCTGAACGTGGCAAAACACATTTGCCAAGTTATGTGCATAAAAACATCCTTTGATCTTTCAGACTCATAAATATGTAATAAAGTACATGATTGCCCTACTGATCTGTCCTACATCAATCTTACATCTCTCTTTTATTGATTCATCAAAATAAGATATGATCAAGGTACAAAAGAGTTAAAGAAGCTATTTATTTTAATGTTTCCTTGGAGAGCTTGTATGTTATTTTGAGTACAAATTATACATATAATATTTCATGAATGATGTTTGAAGCATTAAAAATCACCTCTGCACTTGAAGTTAACACAACTCTGGCAGTCAGCCATCTTTTATTGGCTTTTTTTCCCCTTTTCTTTAGGTTGGTTTTTAAAGGAACATTGCAAGATGCGGTGTCATTTTTCTATGGCCATACTTAAGGTTGTTTCCCTTCTATTTTTAAATCATGTACTCAAATGGTATTGTAATCCAACTCTGAAATGTTCAGGAAGTCATACTTCGCAATAGATTTAGTATATGGGCTGTTTGGATTGGGTAGTGAGTCTTGTCCTAAACCAAGGATTATCCTAATTTGTACTGAGGGTAAAATGAGAGCTGTGAAGGCCCAGGGAGGTATTGTAGAAGTAATAACAGAGGTAAAAACTTAGCCTGAAAATGCATGATAGCAAGTCTTACCTCTGCCTTGTGTTTTCTTGAGATGTATTTAAATGACACAGTTCCGACTTTGGCTCTATTAGGCATAAAGCCACTGAAGCTGATAGAATTGGAATGTATTTTGAAAGGGGAAAAATAATGCAAACTATAAACTGAGTCAGTTACATAGTGGATCATAAAATCTACATTTCATTTCACAAGGGAGAAATCAGGTGGAGTTCTTAAGTGTTTGAGCTGTTTTGCATGCTGGGAAAAGAATGCATTTTCCCCCGTGATGCTGCATCTACTGAGTTAAAGGACCATCTGAGTTCACTTTGACATATTTAGTGTATCCAACAGAGGCTGTTTTATGTCAACCAATGCATTTTTCACAACCACTTTATGGCTCTTACTCCTTGGCAGTGTAAAAGCCTCCAGTTCCGAAAATGTGCTGATAATGAATGAAATAATTTCTGAGCAAGACCTGCCAACCAGGTAGCAGGAGTGAACTTCAGCACACTTCTCTGAACCTGTAAAACATGAGGAAAAGTGACATAGGTGCACAAGAGCTCACCTCATTGTCAGGTTCCCTCTTGGTCTGCTGTATGAGTGGTAGAGTGGAATGAAGGTGGAATGATTTTTTATGCAGTTCTTGTCATGAATCCACCAGCAGTAACAGGCAGAAGAGACCCGGATTACTGTGTGATTTCATGATAATCAAGACTCTTTGCTGACTTGGAGGCTGAGAATAAAAAAAGGGGTGCCAAGTGCTTTGTGATGTTTGGCATCTCCCCTTTGAGGGTCATCACACATAGAAAACATTAATTAAGTTTCAAGTCACCCGACAATAGGAAATGCTACCCTTTTCTCTCACCACTGAGAACTGAGTCCAAGTGCCCTAATCGACAATATGGAGTGAACCGCTGGCTGAGCTGGAAAAATGATTCAGTCTCCTGACTCCCGGTTCTGTGGTTTAGCCAGCAGAAAGAATTGGCTTTTCCTCACTTCCAGTCAGCAGCACATTATGGCTTCACATTACGGTAGAAAATGCTGTCAGTATAGTAACCTTTGGAGATAACAAGCCATATGCCGATTTCAGTGACGTGGATATAATAAGAGAAGTAGCTTTGCACTAAGGAGGGAGAGCATGGCCTCTTCCCACCAGTCACGCTGCAGAGTCCGTATGAGGATTTGATCCATCTGGATATGTTCTCTTGTCTCCCACCCCGCTTCCTTCGAGATTGGTTGTCCTCCTTTGACCTCCTTCAGGTTCCTCAGTGGTTTGTATTGAGGTACCTGCAGCTTACTGCCAGCATTTGTCTTTGGTGCTGAGTTGCCAGAGTCTCATGCCTTCCCGAGCTGCTCCTCCCTCATCTATTTTCCTTGCAGAGACCTGGTGTGAATCGAGGGCAGCCACAAGGAGGAACCATCGTGGCTTGTTTGTGGCAATGGAAAGCGAAGGGTTGAAACAGTTAACAAAGTCCATATAGTAAATTGAAGCAGGGACAAATGTGTCACTGCTGAAAACCAAGCAAGAGTGGACAGCTCAAGAGTGCTGTGGCATGGGGGTGAGCCACAATCACTGCACCTTTGTATAGACAGTGGGATGAAGTGCCAGCCTTCCTGCTGTAGAGGTGGCATGACGTTGGGCTCTCAGCCTCTGGCACATGAACTGCTGCTTTCTCCTGTTACCTGGCTCTCCCTCAGCCCCTTGGCAGTGGTGTCAATGTCCTGGCATAGCTTGAACTCCTCGTGTACTGCAGTGGGCTTCAGGCCAGCATTTCATGTGATGAGACTCCCTACAGTCACCCAGGACACTATATCAGGCTCTTGCCCATGGTTATTGTTTGGGCTCCTCTGTGTTACTGATGCTGAATCATCATAGTTTGGTTTCCAAAAAAAAGTAGATTTGCTGATGGTTCTTTCCTGTCCAGATCTCAAACCTCATCTCTAAAGAGTATTTTGGGTCAGGATATCTCTGTGGCCAGTGTCATGGAGGTAAATTGCTGTAGCCTCTGCATGACATCCTCTCTGTGGGAGAAGTTGGGCTTCTGGGCTTCTGTTTATTATTAATTGAACTACTGCCAGACTGTTTATGTTACAGGAAAAAAGAGCTGAAGGATTAAAATCTATCATTATATTTTCATTATTCAGTCAAGAAGGCAGGGGGCTATTAAAGTAAATTTTCCTAAAGCATTTCTGGAGTCCACAGACAATAACCCAAACCAGAGCGTGTAAACATACATAATGATTATGTATTAGAACGCTTTCTATTTCTCTTTCCCTTAGATGTTTCAATTTTTATTTTAATAACTACCCTATGTTGCTTTTTATTTATAATTTGTCCTATTTATTTCCCTTGTGGAAAGCATTTTTACTGAACAGAAAACCTGGTTCCTGAAACTTCCTTCCACTTTTCACAGTGTAACCATCCAGTAAGAGTAATTAAAGCCAACAACTTTCATTTCATCGGACAACCCTAAAAAACCCCACAGGTGAGACAGCAGCAACACACAAGGAGCCTGGTTTAAGTCCCTCAGATATGAGCCTCTGATCCTAGTTTAATATTAGTCACATCTTAAAATGAAAGAGGAAATTGCAGCAGGTTTTGTTTCCATAATAGTTTTCTAAAGCTAGTGTATAAAATCTTGGTGAATTATTAGTAGGAATGATTTGTAGGTGAAATTTTCATTCTTAGCTCCTTTTCCCTGGCAGGGTTAAATGCCAAATTCTTAGTTCTCTATGGAATTAATAAAACTCTGTGATAGATCCTATAGGAAATGAAACCACAGTGCAGGGAAGACAATTGCTGTAAATGTTACAGGTTTGTTTTCACAGGTTTCCTTGGTAGACTTTTCCATGATGCTTCTTTTCCAGTTTTTACAAACATTTTTTTCACTAGCCTCAGAAAAAGATTGGAACACTCACAAGGCTTAGGCTGCTCAATGAAACTGTTTTGATTTATATCTGCTGAACCTTTGCTGCAGGATTTGTTGTCATGTGTGTGCTTCTAAGGCAGGTTGCTTGGAAAATGATGTTTTCTGGTAAAGAATTTGCCACCTTATGGTTGAATTAACTCAGTGGAGGAGCTCAGCACTGAGGATGTATTGCAGCCCAGAAAGGTGTCTCTGATAAATCTGGAGCAGTAATTTAGGTAGTAGCTTAGGACCCATCGTGGAAGAAGTGGAGCCTCTAAAAGGTGGTATATTTAGTTGAGATATCAAACCCAAGATAGCATGAAAAATCCTTCACCTATCACTAAGTTTATGGGAGTATGGGTAATAAGAACAAAATTAGTGAGTCAGTCTCATTCAGTTAAACCTGAATTCATTCGGGCACTTTCAGCTCTCAGATGGAGCAAACAGCAGTAGAGGAAATAATTATGATATTCTTCTCCTTACTGCAACTGGGCATGAGTTAATGCAGTCTTCTAAGCTGGCTTTCTAATAACATGCATTCCAGAGGGTCTGTGCATGTTTCCAATTTAGAGCTGTAAATTAGATTTTATCCTCAACTTGGCATCCATAAAAGACATTCATGGAATACACCTGCATAAAGGTCCTTATTCATCTCTCTCATCACTGTTTAGGGTTGCTTTTAGGCACTATGATATACTGCAGAAACAGACTGTGAAATGCAGTACCCTGAAGAGGAAAGAATAATAATACTTTATAAGGCTACCTTCCAGCTTCACAGTCCTTTGCTAGTTTAACTGGAATTTAAACATATGATCACACATCATCAGAAATTATGATGCTTTGATTATTTAGTATATTTGGTTGAAGTATCTTTGTTTAATCTGTTTAGGGCTTGAAAGGGGACATAAGATGGTTTTGATACAGAGGATTGGATCTGTCCTTCTTGCTACATTATTTATACCACTTTTATCACCATGGTATCAGAATGCCTTAAAATGTGCCATTTCTGTATAGCTTCTCTACATGTCTGTTTCTCCAGAGTTGTTGTTATGTAAATTCTTACAGCCATGGCCTTTAATGAGTCTAACATGAGTTTGCTCTACCTGCTGGAAAAAACATATTCAAATGGGAGCCAGCAGCATTGTACTCTGTGTTCACAGGTAGAGGAGCAGTGCTTTCATATAGGCCCTGAGCAAGGTGGCCCCAGTGTGGCCACAGTGATATGACTGAAATCATTCTTCCAGGCAACCTTATAGTGTCTCTGTCTTCACAGCAGTTATTCCAGTCCATTGTTGGGGTTGTTAATCACTCTGTGAGGGCCTCTTCTGGTGTAGCTGTCTTCTGCTGGGTGCTGTTGCTGTAATTACAGTGGCTGATGCCCTGGTGCAGAGGAACCTGCTTTAATCACAGTCCCTGAGCTCCAGGGAAACCAAAAGTGAGCCTCTTTGAGCATGTCTGGGGTGTCCTGTGCTCTGTCCTGGTCTGCTGCACAAGCTGAGTGTCCCAGCAGAGCCAACATTGCATCCCTGGGCCAGCACAGCATCAGCACCTTGTTACTCTTAGCTGTGCCCGTCAGATACAATCCATCTTCAGAGGAATGTTTTTTGTCTCAGAGGTTGAATGTTCTGAAATCCATGTGTGGATTTCAGCCACATGGCTCCTATTGCCTTTAATGGGAGTCAAGCTGCTAGAAACCCCTGCCCTCCCTTTGGGGTTACGCTCTTCCCTGATGTGTTGGACTGCTCCACCCATTAGCTTTAAGGGGAAAGCACACCTCTGCCCTGCCTTGCCAGGAAGAAACCAGGCCCCAACCTTACCGCCATCCCTCTGGCCTTGTGTATTTATGGATGAGCAACAGTGGAGACTCATTTCTATGGTAAGTTAGCAAGATTTATACTATAAATATTACATTACAAGGTTCAGACATAGTGCTATTTTTGAACACCTCCACACTTGCTGCAGATCACTGTGTCACTGGAATATTTCCTTTGAAGAACAAGTTTTTGAAACACATCATAAAAATTCTAGCATTGGAGATTTTTCCATTTGCGCCATCACCGTGCGCATCAAAATGCCTTTATTAAAATATTACAAAGTTATAGGTTTGACTTTTTGGTGGGACTTGGGGACGATTCTATGAGGGATTCAGAAAACAGGCAGCATAGCTTTAATTGAAGGAGACAATGTTGTCAGTATATGTGTTCCTACAGTTATAAAGCCCAGCAGTATAGTATTCATCAAGTCTGATTCCACCTGACACTTGACTGAAAGCATTTTGCACTAATTTGCTTTGTGCTTGTCTAGTAAATCTAAAAAGAGTGAGTGAAGGGGTGATAGGTGGCCATTAAACAGAATAAACAGCCGCTGGCAAGTGAATGAGTTTTACAGACTTGTTGCTTTTGGGAGGGGGAGGGTGGAAGGGGAGAAGATTATAGGTCTTTGAATCAGCATGTGGCTGCCTCTATCACTCTGTAATCACAACTGTTTTCTTTGGCCCGGAGACCCATGTGCACCTCCAGAGAGGCTACTACGGTGAAGAAGGAAGCTCTGCCTCCGAACCTCTGCAGGAGAGCCCTCCAGACATATGATTCATATTCCAAGTGTGATAGAGGCCTAAATGGCAATTATTTTATCATATAAACACCAGTGAGATAGGTTTCAGTCTGGAGCTGATTGCTTTCCTCAGATAATCCTTTTCAAATTTTCCCCTACATAAAATATAACAGCTTTAGGGTGTTTCAGGTCCCCACTTATGGTTCGACTTATGGTAAAAACCTTGGGCTTGTTGTCATCTTTGTCTAACTTTGCTGATAGCAGGCAGGAAATAGCTGTGTAAAGGCAGGAGGGGGTAAATAGCTGACTCTGTGGTCTGTAATTGGTTCATAGTTTTGGACTGTGAAGAATAGAAAAGAAGGCAGAGGAGGGCTGGAAGACAGCCTAACAAGGAACACATGGGCATCTGAAAACTAAACACAGCTGGCCCAAGAAGTACATTTGACCGCCCATTCCCTGCTCTCAGGCTCCTTAACATTGTTGTTGTTACTGGTGAAGAATATATAGTACCGGATTTGAAGGGGGCGGATGGGAACTTTGCTGTGATAAAAGGCTAAATATCGTGACTAACAAGAAATCAAAACAAAAACTTCCTTTCTTCATGCACTTATTTATTTAGTTGCTTGCTTGCTTGGGGTTCTCTTATCTTGGCAACCTCTTTGCTGCAGTTTTGCTGGAGGATGGTGTCAGCCACGGAATGTCAGGGTTTCATTCCGTGGTAAAGGATGTTCAGCTCAGGGGGGTTGCTTTTTTTGCTTCCCCTCTTCCTTATCCTCCCTTCCCTTGTTGCCTTCAAAACACAAGTGTAGGTAGAAACTCATGGACTGAGAGAGGATGTAACGATCCTGGAAAAGAGGATAGCATGATGAAAAACTCTACCTGTCATAGGTACAGTGTAAAAGGGAGGAAGTTTTAATCCTCCCCCTCCAACCTCCCCTTGGAAGGTGGGAAAGAGGGATCATACCAACCCCAGGTTGTGCACTGAAGTCAGGCAGAGGCTCTCTGTAGGATTTGCAGTCTGGAATAAGTCAGCTTTGTTTTGGCTGCTTCTAGGACAGGAGAAAAGCTTTTCCTCTCAGTATCCCTGAATTAAGGGCTCTCATTACTTGGACCTCATTAAAATAATCTCTCATCTGTACTTGTGTCATGAGGAAATGGCTCATTCCCACCCACCCCCCTTCCTCTCCCCTTCTATCTGCACAAATGTAGTTTTCTAAATTAAAAAAGATCTTGCTGCTGCTACACTTGGCTATTTACATTCTTGGAGGGAAAAAAATAATACCAAAAGGAGCCCTGAAAACCCTGACTGAAGCCTTGCCATTAGTGTTGATTGTGTCCAGCAATGCACAGTCCACTTCAAGAAAGGCAACATCCTCTATTTTTTAAGCCAAATGTTGTGCACCGTAGCAAGAACAAACAAGAGTGACTTTCATCCTTCAAACACTGAAGCAGCTTTGCAAAGGCCGACATGAAAGGGCCTCCCTTGCTCTCTTGTCCATGTAGGCCTGGAAATGGAGCTGAAATGGCTAACAACATTGGTAATAATAGGGGCCTGCCTGGCATCAAGAGGTGAGCCGAAAGACTTCAAAAGCTGGCTTGAACATGGCTGCAGGAGCATTTGCTCTTGGATTCAGGCTCCAACTTTTATTCTCTCCCTTTGAAGAGCTCACAATTGGGCAGAGGGTGGAAACCAAGCATTTTTGACATGAACTCTGCCATGGAAAATTATGAGAAGGACGGAGATGAAAAGGAATGTGTCCTGATTGTGCTGGCTAGTTTTATTTTATTTTATTTTACTTTATTTTTTCAAGTCTGCAAAACAAGGGGCTCACAGTACTATAATCATTGATCCTGAAAAGGTTCTTCAGAGATCAGTGCTATCAGTGCAGTGTGACCCTCAGGGTTGAGAGACAGTGAAGGAGAGAGACCCTTTTGCACTAAAATAACACAAGCTTTTAAAGGAATAGTGCATTTCTCTGCTGAAAGAGGAGAAAAGGAAAGGAAAACTCACACAACCTGTGCAAGAAAACAAGCAAACAAACCCAAAAGTACATGGCCAGCTTGGCTTAACTCCATATCTTGCAGTTACCTGATGCTCCCAGTTGTTCCAGTGCAGTCAGAGTTGTTCAGAGCACCCTTAACTCCTGTTTGTCTTGTAAGCTATAAGATTAGTCTACAGGACTCTTGTGTTGGTTTTAGCGCCTGTGTACACAGAATACTTTCACTGCACCCGAAGAAGCTATTGGAGATTTCCGTTAGCACGGATAGCTGTATGGATATCTGTGAGATTACTAAATATGTAGACAAATTAGCCTTATTGTTTCATCTTTTTTATTTTTGGCAAAGCTTCATTAGTAGCGAATACGTAACAGGCAGTTGGGCAGCATTGTGAAAGGTCACTTGTCATTTCCTATTGCAGCACTCGTTTCTGTTGTGTCAGCTTTGCTAACTTTTAATCATTGGAACATAGGTTAGGAAAGGGTGGAAACAAGCTGGAAGTTAGTAGGAAAATAGGAGGAAAAGCAGGTTCACATGTAAGGACTGGGTGACCACTCAGACCCAGGAGACTGGACAAGGAGTGAGACTTGGAGAAGAGCATATCAGGAATGCAAGAAATAAAGAGCAGGCAAGAATGGAAGAATGGATTGGAAGGAAGGAGAGCAAATGGCTGGAAGCATCCATGGCTTCTAAGCCACCTATGGCTGTTTCTTCTCCTCAGAGCCTAGAGTTGAGCAGAGCCTGCTATCACTGCCATAGCTGTCAATAGAGATCTGCTCACTAAGTGTCCCATTTGCCCAGGGTGCTGCCCTACAGAGGGTGTGCAGTGTGGCAATAACACATCTGTAGGATTGGTGGGCAGTGGGCATGGTGTCCTGCAGCAGTATATGGACAGAGGATCACTGCAGAGGCTATTGAAAGTAGTGGGAAGAGTTTGTTGGACATTAGAGCCCTTTAGAGCCAACTGAACACTTCCTCCATCCCTAAGCCACCCGCTCAGATGTTATCACTAAGCCTGTATCAATGTAACATTTTCTGATGGATATTCTGTATTCAGTGGCTCTCACTCTGTACTTTTGGCACTTTCTAGCGGTCCTGAGTGCTCCTTCTGAGCACAACTTATTTTTCTTCTCTCATTGGTAATCATACCATAAGGGAACTGTGTATACACAGTACACTTACCTATTTTTCTCTAAGTGGGAAGTTGTGGAGTGGCTGCTGTATGGTATTGCCTGTCAGGCACCAATTAGCAATCCATTCAGAATCTCTGAAGCTGTGATCCACAGCCAAGGGAGCATTTGAGAACACTTGTTTTGAATTATCCTGCATAAATCTCACGCCATGTATCTACATCAAAATGAGATCATATCCCCATGTCTTAAATATCGAGACATCCAGATATGCCTGGTTTTGAACAAACAAAACCAACTTATAGTGAAGCTGCTTGTATAAAAGCAGCTTCTGTGACAATGGCTTAAAAATTAGTATACGCCCATCTAAAATATGATTTGCTCTTATGTCTTCAATTACAAGGACATGAGTATTTCTGTTGTTGAAACATAAAACTTAAGCTGTTGGTTGCTGAGTTCTTAAGTGCAATACTGACGTGAGTCTGTAAGTTTCTTTTTTCAGCCTCTTTTCTCAAAAGCAAAGACAAGCCACTTAGCATTTCGAAAGCCCACCTTGCCAGTCTTTTGTTGTTGCTGAAGTTTATGGGTTAAATCTTTGAATCAATACTGATAGTTCTTAACTGACCAGTTTGCAAACTTCAGGGGGGAAGCAGAAGGAGAAAACAAAGTCCCTGAACTACAGGGACTGCAGGTAGAAAGTAAGGCTATGGGGGGCTACCAATGTGCTCTGAAAGCTAGATGCTTAAAGCAATCAAAGACAGGGAAAGTCTAAAATAATGCCTTCAGTAGCAATCTGTTGATTTGCAAGGATAAGGAAAAGAACAGCCCTTGGTTGTATTGCTAAGTTTAAGGAATTTGCAAGAGGGAATCCAGCAGCAATTCCCAGGGCTCCCGGCTCACTTGCTAGCTGACCTGATGAGCCTCTTTGATCTAGTATTGACATCATATCAGATCTCTTGCACTGTTTTGCCCACTTGCCAAAGCCAGCTTCCCAGAAGCAAACGTGTGTTCCTTTCCTTGGGGTAATTTGAAACATTGACATGAAACAGACCTCTCACTCTTCCTCTGCTGTAGTTTGCCTTTCGAGTAGTTCCTTCACTAGTGTCTCCTTAAAAACACTTGGAGGTCAATGCCAAGTTGGAATTGCAGTGTTCTCATCTATTGTGACTGATGCGATGATTAAGTGTTAGATGTATAAATACCAAGAAGAGAAAAGAGAATATACAAGTTGTTTTGGGAGGCTGGGATCCACAGGCATCCGGTTTTTTTAAGATACCTGGTATAATAAACATGAGCTTCATTATCCATTTTTGGCTGCTCACAGACTACCGTACTAGACAGAATACTCACTGTTGGTTCAGTGATAGGCGGAATTTGCATGACAAGAAGGAAATGGAAAGTCTCCAGTGCAATGTAACATGTGGAAAGAAGCCAACGCAAAAAATTTCCTCTTCTCTCCACACAGGAATCTTTGACATTGGGTATAAAAGCATAAGCTAATGGCTAGCTTAAGTACCATGTCTACACAGGGGCAAGAACAGCATGAGAAATGTGCAGTTTTGTTCCCAACTGGGCATTCCAGACCTACTTATTAAAGTGCATCTCAGGTCCCCTCATGTTCCCTAAACTGTAATGTTGACCCTGTTCTTACTTGATCCAGCAGTATTACTCGTATTTAGATCCCAGATTTCCCCCCCACATTACTGGTTGCCATAGACTCTTCATGGGGATACTGGACAAATAATTCACATGGATTATTTGTGCCCAGAATTGAGCTACCCCATGTACTGGTGCATGAAGGGACTTCTATTTTGAGTAGGAAGTGCAGCAAATATGGGTACTTACAGAGTCTGGGGGCAGTGGTTGGGTTTCCTACACTATCCTGTATCTGGACATCAGTTGGTTAAGACTTGACTCATTTGTTGGTGTATGCTTCTTTCTCATTTTAGTCATCATTAGTAGGGAGGAAATATGGCTGGAAAAATAGCATGCCACTACTTAAGAAAGTTGCATTTGCAAAACCGCCCTTAACCAAATGGCTAGTCATTAATCTTAAATACAAGTGGTTTGAGTATCAGGAGGGAAAAAAAAATCTTTGTTGGAGGTCAGGAGAAAAGGCATCCAGGTTGTTTGTGAAATATTAAAAGCTAGAGTTCACTGAGCATCTGTCTTGTGCATTTTAATTATGCCTCTATGAACCTGAACTGTGGGGCCCTCAGCAAGCCCTGCTCAGTTGTGCTGGCTCACAAAGTTCAAAGCTAGGTTGTAAGTCGTTTTTATTTAGCTCCTAGTGACAGCAAGTACTGTAGGTGGAGAAACATTAAGTACCACTTAAATCTGTTCCTGTACATCTTGTTAGAAATATACTGGAATGATACTCTGGCTCTGACTTCATTGAGATCCATTATAAAGTCCCCCTTGGCCTTTTCTAACACATACCTTATTATGCCACTGGAGAATCCTTAGCTACCATCCAGCACTCAGCAGTTACTGCTCAAATTCAAAATCAGCACACCTCAAAATCAATGCTACCAACTATTGATTCAGAAAAGCTCAGTATTCTTGAGCATGTCAAGACAGAAATCAAGAGTGGCACTGGCACAGGATCACAAAATGTGTCTAAAAAGGGCTGCTGAAGCCACACATACCTCTGCTTTCTGAGAGTACCTCTTCACTAAATCAAAGTGCTGAAGGTGTCAGAGTTGGGATGTGTGGACAAGAACCTGTTGGTCGCCATCAGGACTTGCTCCCTTTCAAAGGTAACGTGAGTTTTATCTTCGGCTTCCCTGGGAAATGTGCCCAAAACATTAGGAAACAAACTCAAATACCAAGGGTGAGTCTGTCCCTAGAAGAAAACTATCGCTTTGATCAGAGCACTTCCCCAAGCCCACTGAAGTACATTTACAGCTCGCTGAGATAGTCTTGGTGCACTACTAATGCAGTGAAATACAGCACAAGTACTTGTAATTGCAGTGAGTATCAAAGCAGTCAGAAAGGCTCTGACACTCGCTACAGAGTGTTTCCATGTAAATGGAAACGAATGCTATAGGGGTCTGTTCCCCTTGGAATGCACTGAGGAGCAAGGTGCCGAAGGGTTCTTTTTATTATACCATTAACAGGGCAAGTGACTTATTTTCTTTATTCCTCCATCCCTCTTCAAAAGCAGGACATTAAGGCTCCTTCTCAATGGGTTGGCTGCGCAGAGCTGTTTGTTCCCTGCCAGCCAGGGTAGTGAATCCCACCACTGTTCCCAGATGCTGGCCTCAGACCCAGCAGAGATCCATCCATTGTCATCCTACCAGCTGTAGTTTCTCTGTGGGAAGACGGCAGTCCCTGTTTGGCGAGGAGAGGCAAGCTGGAATGTCTAGCCAGAAACATCTACCATAAACCATCACTTCCTGTTATGACACTCATGTGTCTAAACTTATTGATTTATTTAGGTTGAACTGTCTAACCTGCTTGAGTAAGGCTGGAATCAGCAGGTACTAAGTCATGTAACAATAGGAAGCACCAAAATACAACTTGCAGTATTAGATTTTGGAATCAGTTTCAGCTTAGTTTTATTGTTTAAAACCTACCCCACACTGTATCTAGAAATATCTTTCCCATTTCCATTTTTTCTTCCATTTAAAAAATTATCAGTAGTATTTTTAGCATCGTCTTCTGATTTGGCCATAGCTTTTTTCATCTGTGTATTTCCCTGATGAGCAGAATAGAAATTTCAGCAATTGCGAATCTGGCACTTAGGCCACCAAGGATAAAAGAGAGAGTATTCTGTTTTGATTTATACATCTGTCTTGATTAGGGAGTTCTTTCGTTTTCTGGAAGCAATGTGATCCAGTTGTTAGGAAAGTGGAGACAAACCTTGGGGACATTTGAGTTCTCTCCTAGTTCTGTCACCCAGTCACCTTCTTTATAGCTAAATCTACCCTTTGGGTGTATTAGTGGGTAAAAGGACACCTAAATAGCTTGCCTGTACATTGTGAAACTTAACTAATTTATATTTCTAAAGCTCTTTCAATTTATCACACCAGAGAGCTTGTATAAAGCATGGAAGTACTGATTTTTAAAGGTGTAAGGTATTTTTCCCTCCTATAAACATTAATTTAGGTTGTATTAGATTAGAACACAATCACACAGTATTTCTTTCTAGAAAATACTGAATTTAGAGATTCATTGGGAATTCCGTCTTTACACCTGTAAATAATAATATCTTGTATGTGTGAGCATATATGTGTGTGGCCATATATGTCTATATAAATTTAGATATGCATGTTTATACAAACACAAGCAAGACAAGAGATAGTCTTTCCAAATAGTCTGGAAAATCTCTGGAACTCCACAGCTGGCAGTGCATTACTTTTATTTAAAGAAAACATAGGCAAAATGCTTATGTGCAGTCAGAAACTTCCCAGTTCTAATTAATATATGTATGAAGTGTAAACAGATCATGAAATATTTTTTAGCGCTTAATACATAGAAATGTCCTGTGTTGATGCTAATGAAAAAGTAATGCCTGGTGTATTTCACATTGCAGGGCCTGGGGACACAGATCCATGGAAAAGCAATTCATACCAAACTGCTTTACAAGTGCAGAAATTCTGTTAGCCTAAAGCTACGGTGCTACTTAATTGTACAGGGGATAAAAAAAAAACAACCCAAAAGCAGAAAACCTCAGCCCTCCTCTGCCCTGTGTCTGCTGCACAGACATTCCTTTCAAGTTCTGGTAATGGGTCATTCTCTCCAAAATGATGACACCAGTAGTTCAGCAGCAAGGATTTTTAATCTGCCATATTCTCAGTGTAATCTTGACAGCTCCTCGTTACCTAATGCAATAGTCTGTCATTCCAGATGATTCTCGAGATCTGATTATTGTAAAGGGAAGTTAAGGAAATGTGTGAAGACCATGAAAACCCAACCCTTTACCCTGGAGAATAGTCTCTTAATTGTAATAGCCCATTTTAATCATTGTGATTGTTTAAAATATTATGAACAGAGGGAAATAGGGAAGATAATTGTGCTTCAGCAGTCACAATCTTTTGTTCTCACCTAAGCTTATTGGCGATTTAGCTGTGTATAGTCCCAATACTTCCTTCACATATCAAGTGGCCTTAATTATGTGGGCAGCTAGAATCCCTCTTGAGGGAGGCTTGGATAGCAAAACAGCAGGTAAGAAATGCCTCTTCCTTACTTCTTTGTTTCTTCCCAGTCCCCCGTAGCTAAGGCTGCATATGTGGCTGTCTCTGTCTTTGTGACACTTTAAATGTGAAACAAGTAATTTAGTTGAAAATTTTCTGTTATTTTTTTTACATGCTTCATATGCTGGGTTAAAATCTATTAGCATATAACAAAAATCGGAGCAGATGTAGTGCAACAGATTCCTTAAGGGAGTCCATATTTTTACATATTTTGTAATAAGGAAACTGTCACTCCCAGATGGTATCTAGCTAATACTGGTGGTTTGCTTGCTGATAACATACTAAAAAATAAAATTAATTGTATTCTATTTGATGACAATGAAGCCATTATCATATATAATTCACTCTTAAAGGAAACATCCAAATGATGGTCTCTTGCAATAACCAGCCTCTTGCAGACTCCCTTCCCTTCTTCTTCTACCTCAAAAATTCCTTCTGAATTTTGCTGCAGCAGAAGCCTCCAGCTGCAGTGTGGAACAGCCGTTCATTAGCAATGCTGGAAACCAGCCTTAATTTGTATGGGGAGTCTGGGCCAGCAGTAGCTCAATACGCTTACCAGAAGCATCATCCTTTACCAGTGGTTCTCTGGCTGCTCTGGTTTCAGTCTAACTATTACTTATTGTAGTGAAAGGAAACAACTAACCTTTTTAATTGATGCTACTGAATAGTACCTATTTAGTAACTGGCTTGAGTAGTGCAGGAAGTAACCAGAGCTGATATTGGGTGTAAAAATGAAAGCCAGGATCCAGAGTCTTGCAAAACCACACCACACTGGTCCGTAGCATATAGTCAGTATAAACTAAAGAACTGCTCAACTCCTTCCTTAGGTGAAAAATTCAAGACCTGTTACAGACCTGTTGGTTACAACAGGATGAGAGGTGAATGCTTGAACTCCTAGGAGTTAGGGGTTTTGGTGAGATTTACTGACATGAGATATCAAAATGAGGAGCTTAGAAGAAACTGCCCTTGAAGTTGAGGCAGTGCAGCAAAGAGCAATAGGGGAAGATCCTTCTCCAGGTTGACCGTGGGCCTGGAATGTTGGCCTTCCTCACACCTTGGGGAATACAGCACTGGTTTCCCAGGCCACAGACAATATGTAGGTGTTGATACCAGTCTGCAGATGGAAAAACTGGAACAGAGGGGTACAGTGCCTTATACCAAGTTGCAGTATCACTTGGTGCTATCACAGCAATGGAACCCAAGTCTGAATTCCCAGTTCGTTGCCCTGTCCATTGGGTACTGCCTTAGCACAAGGCTAGAGTGAAGAAAGGAGAAGATTTTTTCCAGTGGTGTTGGGTATGGAAGCATAAGGCTATGTAGCTTTGTGAAAGAGGGAGGTTTACAAGATTAGCTAGTTTAAATAGCTACTGAAGCAAATGTCTAACTTGATAGTTATTATTTCCTCTTCTCTGACTGACTGTGGAGATATACGGTGAGGCGTACTGTCTGAAGGGTCTGAAATGTGTCTGGCTGTGTTCATTCTAGGTTATTTATACTTTTTGTTTCATTTCCCTTCTGGTACAAGCAAGAAGTGATATGAAGAGGAACAGATGACTGCTGTTCCATTTGAGATTTAGTAGAGAAAGACAATGTTGTAGCTATGTCAGTCACATTGGTCAGAGGAGCTTGGGGAATACGGGAAGTGATTTTGTGTGCTCTGAGGCTATTGCCCAAACTTAGGAAATCACAACTGATATAGTCCCCCATAAAACTACCTGTAGTTATTGTCAAACATTGCAGAGAGGAAAACAGATCTCTTAACATTCATGTAATTTAGAGTAAAAATTTATTTTCAAAAAATCACAGGTTAAGACTTGGGGAATACCATGGAAATCTTAAGCACCTCTAGTCCTCCATCCTCAGTTACAAGTTGTTAGCTACCAGCAAGCATTGTTTTCCTTTTTTTTTACATTTTGACTTATTTTATTTTGCTTTCTTTTATTCTATTTTAGAAACAAATGTAGGAAGTTAGTGAAATTTCAGTCCCTGAACGAAATTTGTTCAGGCTTTCATCTGCCATCTCAGTTCAGAAAGAGAAGACCTTTCTTCCCTGGCCTTCCTCTGCCTGGTATCTCATGAAACCTACCCTTGTGAGATTGCAGCCCCAAATGGCATAATCTCATGAAGCAGCAATTGCTGTCACATGTCAGTTATTTGATGATTAGAGTGCTTTAGGGAGTGTCCATAGACTTTGAGAATGCTGGGATTTTGGTAACAGATTTTCTCAGAATGAATTTACACAGCTTCAAATGCTCCAAACTCACTTTGTAATCCTGGTCTTCACCAATATCAGGCACTACCACTTTGCCCTTTTTCTCATGCATTAAGTAGTAGACAACTGTAATATTTTATTTAGCATGACTTGTATTCAGTCTTCAAATATCCCTTGAATAATAGAGTATTTACATCTTCAAGTTTTACCACTGTATGTTAGCTGACATTTATGAGATGTGCGTACAGAAGACACATGCCACAAAGCAGCATCGCTTTTATGTTTGTGGATCTTAAGTCATAACTTTTCTCCCTCAGCCTTCCTCATTAAGACATCACAGCTGATGTGTTTTGTCCTCTGTGTTTTAATGCCTGAGCAGAAGATGTATTTTATTCATGATTTGGTAGGAAATGTGTCTGGTGGGAAGGCATTTGGACACCATTAAAGCAACCTGAAATTCCACTGTGGATGCTGGGAGGGAGCTCTTTCTCTTAGCCGTGTAAAGCATCTGCTTAAATTCTCAAGTGTGGAACGTGCAGACTTGTTAGGCAAGATTTTAACAGACTGTTTGGCACTGAGCGTAATTTTCCCAAAGACCTGGCAGTGGAAATAGTTTAAATAATAGTTTGTCAAATACTCATCAAGAGAAATGCTAATTGATGTCTCATCTGAATCAAGCTCCGCACAGCACCGGAAAGGGAACGGGCATTTCCTGTTTCTATCCTATTCAGTGACAAGAGATGCTTCCCACGAGACTGAAAATATTAGATTAGATGTGTCCCGCTATAGGACTATTCTGTAATGTAGATTAGTTCGTGGCAAATACATATGAAGCATACTTTATTTATTAAGTATGTTACTGAGTGATGTGTGGCTTCACAAGCCTCTTATTACCAGCGCTGCTAGATGTCCTTTTCCTAACATCATTCTGAACCCCATTTGAAACAATGTTTGTATTCCAGTATCTTTCTTTTCTTTGTACCTTGGAATTTCTGGGTTCAGTCTAGCGAACACTGGGGACATGAGGAGAAAACACAGATGTGGTTTTAGGACGAGAACATCAGCTGGCCACAGTGCTGCAGCAGCACTGCAGGGCCGTTGGGGAAAGCAAATCTGAACTTCTGCAACAAATACTAGAGACCACGACTTCGAATGGATTTGGAATCTGAAACCAGAAACCAGATCTAAATGTCAAAGCAGGTCCCTGTCTGCAGACTGAACTGAATGTTCAGACCCCAGCTTTGGCAAAGGAGTCTAAGCCATAAATCCAAATCTGCTTTTTATATTCCAGACCCTCTTGTACTGCTAACAATACTGTGCCCTTTCACAGCCTCCAATATTTTAGAAACTTTGAAATGATTTAGCAAATGAATCATACTTCCCAGTTGGACTCATACAAACAGATTGCTGGTAATACCACTCAAAAGTAAGGGCAAGATTGGACTGTGGCTGAGTTTGTGCTCTCTTTCTAGCTGTGTATGGATACCAAGGCTGTAAGGTTTTACCAGTATAACTCTTCCAGTGCCCCAGCTCTATGTGTCTCGGATTCCCTAAGTTCCTAGGAGCAGGTGTCTTGCATGTCTTCACATTAACTCATTCCTCAGTTACTGGTAGAGAACAGGACAAAGTGGTGGATGCTGTTGGTACAGCAGAGCTCTGCTTTGTCACTGAGTGGCTACCATTATTAGGAGTTGTAAAAGAATTACCTGAGGCTCTAAGGGGAGCGAGTGGCAGAACTGAGACTAAAGCACAAGACCACTGAATCCATGTGTTCCTCTGAGCAGCCTTTATGTTCAGAGAAAATAGGATTATTTAGCATCAAAGGTACCAGTAGCAGATACAGGGCATCTTCATTCATCATGAATAATGCCGTTAGTGAGAAATAATAGTATTCCTTAGTATTGATGATAATATATTGAGCGCTAGTGAAGCCTTCTGCTAAGAGAGTTATCTAGTGAAGTGAATTATGGAATTTTACTACCTGAGTACAAGGACTGATATAAATGATCAGCTCTGTGGCAATGAATTGGTTTAAAAAGGCTTTATAAGAACTTGCCTAATGCTCATAAATTAACATTAAATATGAGATGGGTTATCTAATCACATGCTTTCAGGCAAATTCCTTTTTAATATGTATGTACACTGTTGCTGGAAGTACAGAAGATATATCAGAGGAGATATTTCCTGCCATAAATGGTTACATTTGATAAGTCCGTATTATTTTCATAGTTTTTTTACCATCAAAATTTCTACACAGAATCTGTGTTAAAATAACATTTAGTGACAACTTTAACCCTGTATATGACTGAGGTTTCAAACTAAGGCTGGAATTTCATTATTCCTTTGGTATGAAATACTGGAGCAGTGGTTTCATTTGCTTCAAGTAAAAGTGGGTTTGAGCCACTGCATGTCTTCTGTAAACTTCTGAGGCTTAAGAACATCTCAGGGATATCCATTCAGTATAAGGGGTCTGCCATGCCCCTGGTTGCCACCCACCAAAAATGTTGGTGGAAAGACTCGGTTTATTCACCAGATGCTGTTCTGAACTATCCTTATGCTGGGGCAGATTAATCTAGTGCATTTAATGAAAGAAAAGTAGAAGGCCCCAAACACAAACATCTGCTTGTCTTTCCCCTGGATTCACTGGGTAAGGAAACACTGGTGCACCAGGTTAATTGTGATTTTTTTTCCCTGTAGATTGTACCATTGCCTTCTGGCCAGTGCCACAGTGGAAAATCCCAGCTCAGTTCCGTGTTTTGAACTCTAAATAGTGATGTTTACTGTACTCTGGTGATTGTGATTCAAATAGTTCCCTTCTCAACCTGGCAGAGAAGATATGCAGTGAAAAACTGCTTCCACCTGTTGGAGTGGCTTGCATTTTAAGCAGGGTTAACTATGGAGCACCATTTGGAAATAGTTTGTAAAATGCTAGAATCCTCTGGGGGTAGTTGTGCTATAACACCTTGTAGTTGCTGAACATTTAGGGACTTAAACTTTATCTCTGCATCAGTCAACTGGGGATCAAGCAAGAGAACTGGGTAACAGTTTCACTAATCAAAACAATTTTCTGAACATTGCTGAGTTCCAGAGAGTTTTCTCTGCCATCTGAAAACACAGTGAGAGGACACCGAGAGCAGAAATATAAAACAAACTCTTTAAATCATGTTGTACTTGGAGTTTGATTTCCTAGACTTTACAGTGAGTAATAATAAACTAATTATGATTAAACTGATAAGGAGGACCCTAAGAGTCAGCCAGGAAAGTCTTTCATAAATAACCAGTAAGAAATACTTGGTCTCACAGTTGACATGCATCATAAAAGCTTGGGTTTGCCTTTTCAGACTCAGCTCTTAAAAAAAAGGCACCAAACCAACCCAGCCTCAAACCAGTGGAATTAAATATATATTGTTAGTATAAAATCAGTCCCATTTTATCTTAAATGACATGACATCAATCTGACCCCAGAGAACTGGCTCCCAGTCAAGTTGTTAAGCAGCAGAATTTGGATCTAGATTTGGACATCATGAAAGAGCAAATAGTTTGGATCTGGGTTTCTGCATTTGGCCTGTTTTGAATAGTATATGGGTTTCACAGTTATAACTGGGCAGAATTCCTTCATAATACATGAACATTTCTTCCCAATAGGTTAAGTCAGCTGTTTGGTTTAATCAGTGTTCAGATTTCTGACATGCTGCTTAAGGGCATATAAACTGAGCAAATAAACAGCCAAGGAAAGGCCTGTATACAGCAGAGATGATGTAGGATTGCAGGGGATCATTTCCACTCAGGTGTTTATGGTGGTAGTGTCTTTTTCATGGCAGATGACATTAAGAGATGACATTCAGTATTATACTCTGTATTGCACCAGTATGTATAAAATAAACAGTTATTGTTCCTCCTTTGGAGCACTGAGTCTAAAGAACTGAAGTGAATATATTTGCTTCCCTTTAAGCATGCAGTTACTTCCCACTAACATTACAAAGACTTCGTGTCTTTTACAAAAGGAGCATATTTTCAGCTCTTTCCTTCACTTCACTTTAAAGAGAATTTTCGTACTGATCCTGTGTCTGATAGTCCTAGTCCTATTTGTTTTTCCTACATTTATAGCTCCAGAGCAAGGCCTCTGATTTCCATTAGCACAGCATGACAAGAACAGTAGTAGGGACCAGAATCTTCCTTTTCCCATGCTGTCCTATCCATACTTGCCAGTACTTTGGAGAAGAAAGGGCATTTAGCCAAGGAATGAAACTTAGAGGCAACCGTATCAGCCTCAAAGATTTATTTATTTAATTAAGTCATCATCAGGATGGAAAAATACTCTCAGTTGCCAGCAAGAAATGTTCCAAGCTCAGGGAGGGTCAAAGTGCATGCTTGCAAGTTATATGTTACCAGGACTTGAACAAGAAGCTTCACAAAATGTTGCCCTTTGGTCTAGAGTGAACTGTATGTGCTATGGGTGCATTGGCTAGCAAAGACAAGAGGGAAGGTCTGGGAGACGTACTGGCTTGTCCTCCCACTGAAGGAATCCTGCCTTAGAAGCAGACTTACTTGGCAGCAATCTTAATGTCAAGTGGCATAACTGGACATATGCAGCAAGGCTGAAAATCATGGGGGGATAGGAGTAAACAGAACCCTTCCAGGCAGTGTGAGACACCTCCTGGTGTAGCAGAAAGCTACGTGACCCATAATGTCCTTCAGGAGCTGCATGGTTATCCCTGCACAACTCACCTCTATTGCCAAGGGAGTCACTAGGAAGTCTGAGAATTAAAAACTCAGGCTTTTTCATACAGCTGGAGAAATTGCTGCCAGTGAGCCATGAGTGGTCCAAAAGCGCTCCCAAATCCCTTTATCAGCAAAGCTCTCAGGAACTGGAGAGTGAGCTTTCAAGTCTGTGCAGCCAGAGATGCAGTCCTGTACCAGCAGGCTACCTCTGTGTGTTGGCTCTTCATCTGGTACAAATTGGCCTCATTCTTCTGCTCTGGCCCTGCACCACACATTACTGCTGTACAATGTTTGCTGTCATTTTAGATACAGCTCAACATTTTTAACAAAGATTTGGGAAGCACAGCTTGCTTTAGACCACTTCTAGGAAATAGCTCATATTTGCTGCTCTTCCCCAGTGGGAATACTTATGAACTTTAGAGACAAAAAATCCTCTGTCAGGAGCAATTTAGCAAAGGTAGGGCACATTTTAGTGAAGCCTCTCAACTTCCAACTCACTTTGGTTGTTGATTTTTAAACAAGTCTTGCAAGGATCACTCTCAGCTCTTTATTGGCTTCATTTGTCTCTCCAAGGGGTGTGTTGCTGCAGTATTTTCCTGTTCCAGGATCTCTCCAATTTCTCATGCAAATTATCCTTGTTAATCATCTCTCAGGACAACCATGCAGTCCTTTAGCTTAATTTTCTTTGCTCAATGAAACAAATCAAAGGCATTCAAAACACACAGGTTTTTTTTTTTTCCAATAATCAATTCAGGCACATTTGCCCAACTAGCGATAAAGAGGAGCCAATGGGCAAAGCTGACAGAAGTAGAAGCAGAGCACTGGGCTACATGACCAGTTCCTGGGGATTGTTTAAATTGCCTGTGGAAGACTTTATAATCTCAATGACTATGTGAAAATAGGCTTAGTTTGTCTGTGTTACAGCTGTCTTCACCCAGAAGCTTGAAAGGGGCTGACAAATATCTCCCCAGCTCATTGGGTCATTGGAAAAAGAAGTAGCTTGTGCAAGTAGAAACCTGTTGAATGCAGTGGGTTCAACATGCAGTGGGGTCTTACAGTTTTCAAAGGGAAAATGGTTGTGTCTTGATCCTTCAAAATTTGCTTCATTAAAAGCTAATCCTTCTGTGATTTGTTCTTATGGGTTACTCTTGTGATGTATTGAAGTCTCAGCCTGGAGAAGTACACCAGGGGCAGCAAGTGTGGTTTTGCTTTTGGATGATGCCACATAGCAATGTCAGTCAGCTCTGGAATGTGGAAATCCAGCTGAAAAGAGATTTTTTGCTTCTTCCAGGATGCAACAAATAGATAACTGAATTTCCTATGAATTTTTCCTATGAATTATCAGCGATGTAGATTGTTGTCTTGCTTGAAAACCAGAAGAATTGTCTTCCAAAGTTACTATTTTCACCTATCTCCAGTTATGGTGGTCTTCCTAGACACTGACCTTTATTTCTTTTTCCCCAAAATATTGCTTTATATTCTATCTGGCTCTAGCCAAAGTCATTATTTTCCTCTTTGTCATACTGAGACTGGATAGCATTATAATTATTTCTGACATATGGTATCATCTATCCCCTTCTTCCTCCAGTATGTCCAAATAAAAGAGGAATACTACTGCAGTTGCTAGACCATTAGTTAATACCAGTCCATGGCTCTCCATTCATGGAGGTGTACAGACCTAAACTTTATATGCAGGGCAGCGTACTGTGCTTGGAGACCTGGAATTTTGTTCTCTTTGTTTCAGCTCCCTCAGAACTGGAAAATACAGCTCCAGTTACTTCTCTAGTTTTGTGGCAGAAGGCCAATGATTCTATCCGAGAGCTTTTCCTTTACCTTCATTAACCCCCAAATGTTGCTGTATTCAAAACATCCACAGAGAGTGTATTTATCATTCATTTTCTGTTCATGTTGATGTGGGAAAACACGTGCAATCAATATTGAATCTTTTTCAAAACAACTTAAAATGGAAATATATATTGGTCTAATCTAAAACTAATCATGATGATAAATGAAGAAAAATATGCCAAAAAGTGAAAATCCTGTTTTGGAAGTTCCTCATGGGGATGTGTATGTACCTGCATATATATCTATTGTTTTGCCAAAAATCGGATCTCAAATCAGAATTCTAGAAAGAAAAAGGTTGCGTTTAATATTTAATTTGTAGTTGTATCTAAACCTTCCATGACTAGTTTTATGCATCTTCCATCTCTTTAAATGTAACCTGGTCATGTATTTTATGTACATTTCCTCTTCTCCATATACTCTCTCCGTGGCTTACTGACCTCCTCCCACCTCCGGCTTGTGCTTGGGTGAGCCCTTGTGCTGCCACCCAGAGAGTCAGATCAAGGAGCAGATCTAGCTAAAAACTAATATGTGAGGCAAAACCATTTATTTTCTCATGAGTTTTCTGCCAGAGGAGAAATGAGAGGCTGAGGACTGGAGAAGGAGAAGGCAGTGTGGCCATCTGAATCCAGTCTGGACAGTACTCGGCAGTTAATGGCTCTCCAGGAACTCATGGGGAGAAGCTGCAGCTTCTAAAGTACCTGCATGGCCAGAATATTCCTTGTCATTGCAGGAAACAATGGTTTGGGCTATGAATAGTTTTCATTAAAAAGTGGCTTTTGGACAAAGAATTAAATTTTCAAAGTAACTGTTTTTTTTTGATTCTCAAACAGAAAAGGACCTCTTTACTTCTGCATTTTAACATAGATCCAAACTGATAATCCCTGTAAAAAGTGAATTTGCCAATAGCTATTTCTGGGGCTTGCAATAATATTTATTGTCCCAAGTTAAGAAGAGAAATCATGAGAGCTGCTAAAACATTGGGTGGTTCAGTAATGTGCGTTTTGAAAGAATAACTTCCACGTCTGACTTAAGGACGGCTTCTCACAGCACATAAAGTTAAACAGCTCTACATGGCTTTGCCTCATTAGGTCACCCTGCCAGGCATGGAGGCAGTGCAGCTGGCTTTGTGATATTACTAAAGAAATTGTAAATACATGCACACATGGTTGTAGCATCAGTCCCCAAATGAAGAAATAAGATCACAGAATTGTTCGGGGGGGTAGAAGCAGTAACATGGATTATAGTAACAACATGGTGAGTTAATTTAGGGCTATATATATATCCTGTTCTTTTACTGTTATGGTTTTAATCTTTATTAAATGGAATGATTCTTATTTATTTTAGTTCACATATGCATATGTTCCAGTATGTAGTTTCTTTCAGCATACATAGGCTTGTAAGACTACTAACATATTTTGCAGAAGTCCTCTAATACATATATAGTGTTAGTACAAATCTTTATCTGAGAAAACACCAGACACAAACACACACTCAGTCCTTAGTAACTCCCTGTGCATTTTTGCAAACAATGGCAAACTATCCATTGTGTTGTATTTTTTAAAAGCATGCAGTATTTTTTGCATTTCTAAGAAGAATTTGAAACATCCTTTTGCTTTCTCTACTTATTTTAATGGCTTTGCATATTACTTTTCATCTAGACTCAGTATTGGAACATACACTTATCAGACGCCTGTTTTCTTTGTTGCTTGTAATTACTGAATAAGTCAGAATTGTAGCCAAGTAAGCCTGTGTGGTATTACATCTGGAGTAGTGTACTATAGCAACATTGTGCTTTGCAGAGCTTCTGCTCTCATAGATTTGGTCTTAATGATGGGGTACACATTCATCTTTAAAAAAAAACATTTTCTGCAACTCACTGCTTTTTATACCTCAGCTAGAAAATGCTGTTTATTGTTCAGTTTCCTTGCTTACAGTGTTTGTATCTATAATTGAAACTTAAAAGCTAAGAGCTTGAATAATTTAATCAGAAAGCATATTGTTTTTACTGTTCTCAGTATGAATTCAAACGATCACATTATTCTGATGTTATAATATCAGGATGTATTTATTTTTACTTGCATAGTCATTGTAGGCACTGTCTCTTTCCAGGGAAAAAAAAAAAAAAGCAAAGAAGAAGGAGAGAGAAAAAACACCCCAAGCTTTATCCATGCTGGGGTCCTCTGGTCTAACTTAAGCAAATGAGATATCTTGTCCCCTCCAGCAAGCGCCTGGTCTGTTGCTAAGACTCTTTCTATCAGCGCTGCTGCGTGCACTGAAACTGCCCCTAAGGCTGAGTGTGATCATGTCGGGTAGGAAACGCATAACCTCCTCATCTGAAGGCACCTCAGTTACTGAGTGAGTCACTGATACTACGCTCTTGGCTGTTAGATGTCAGCTCAGGAAGGTAGAGACAGAAAGCATTCCTGCTTTCTCTACTACAAAATGCCTTGTGGAATTACAAAGAGAGAATAGCTCCACACAAGTGCCATTGATGTCTCTGGACACCTTTTCACCTCAGAATTAGCTGGTTTGCTGTAGAATAAATTGAGGTTTATATGTTTTGTGTTCAATGCAGTTTTTTTAATGAATGTAAAAGGCAGCTGAAAAAAACCCTGATATTTTAATTAAGGTTTTAACTAACATATTCTTGAACAATTTGTGTCAGTGCAAACCTAAAATAGGAGCATTGAAAATAGAACGGAATAAATGGGGGTATTTAATGCAAACACCATATATTTTATCTCAACTGCACTACACAGAGGGTTTTTGAATTGATAAAGCATTTCATAAAGCATCACATGTGACTTTTGGTTTAATATGGCTGAAGCAGTTGGAAAGAATCACCAATAATATGGAAATGATCATTTCTTTCCTTATTGTATGGATAAACATTTATATACAACCTGTACCTGTGTAAGTAGGCCCAGGAAGAAAAACTGTCCTTATTCCCACAATGATGAATCTGAAATTTTGTAGTTTATACAGATTTTCATTATGTCCTTAGCATAATTTCAGCTCAAACGAAGGGCTTAGCCAGACTCCCATGGTGTGTCCTCCGGGTACTGAACAGCTTAACATCCATTTCTCTGCTTACCAAGCTTAACGCCTGTAAATCAACCACTCCATTATGCAATAATTCCCCTTATTCTTAATTAAAAATAAAGTCAACAGCAGAATTTGGGTAATGACAAACAATATAATTTTGGTCTGTATGTGATTCTTATTCATTATCATTTCTTCTTTCCAATTTAGGGGTGCAGGGTGGGGGGTGGATTTAAAAACCCCTTTTATTTGCAGATCCATCCATATCACTTTATAAGCCACATTATTAGGGAATAGTATAATTTATTGAACTGAGGAATTTCAGTGAGGCCTAAGTGATATAGTCTGCTAAGAAACTCATTTTTTCATGATCAGATCTGATCATGGGGCTTATACCAGGAACCCCTGGTCAAGGATACACACAGTAATAAACTTGCAGAAAGCTCTCAATACCGCCTATCACTGATGATGGTTCCCCTTTCTCTTACCTCAAACATTGCCCAAATGGGGATGTATGAGCATCTCCCAACTGGCTGTCTTGTGAGGTAAAATGAAGAAAGTCTTAAACTTCACAATTGCCAATAATGAGCAATCATTACTCAAATTACACCAAGCACTGATTAGGTTTAAAGTAATGAAGAAAACAACACGATCAATCATCATCAGCCCCAAAGAAGTCAATCTCTGCTAGAGATAACAGCAAGATCTTAGTGGAGGGCTCCATCTACAGGGTTTGGGAGATGAGAGAAAAAATCCTTCACATGACAACATCTGAAACAGCTTCCCTGTGCTCCTGACTTTGCTCAGACTTTTCTTACCAAACTCCAAAAGCCACTCACATAATGAATCTTTCCCCCCTTTCTTTAGCTACATAAAAATTAAAAGGACCTTATAAATATATTAAAGTAGGAAAACTTTTGGGAAGGACAGTTTGCTGCTGCTGGACTGGAATGTCTGATAGTAAATAAAATCACAAGAGTTAAATGCCTAGCATCTATCAAATAGTAAAATTATACCAAAAGCTCCATGTGAGCAGCATCAATGGAATCTGAGGGTTTTAATGCAATTGGTATCAATAGGTTCTAGCCACAGAAATAATACTGGAAAAGCACAAATTGCAGGAAATTGCCATTTGTCAATTTCCATCAGCTGCTAAATAGAAAATTACAAATTAACAGAAAGCTGAATTTGAAAATCAAGAGGAAATTCCTCCAACACCACATTCTCAGGCACAGAATAAGCTTTTGATATCAGTTACAGACTGGCTCTGGTTAAAAAGAGCCCACTGTATTTTAAACATAGGAAAATAAAAAAGGATGAGAGCAGGTATGTTACTATTCTGTGATGTTTACTGTCTATGTAAACTTTAAACTGCATATGAACAACATTAATATATGTATTTATGATGTAGAAAGATAGTATTATTCTTTAGGAATAGTTTTAATTGAAATGTGTCCCCTGCCCCGTGCATTACATAACAAGTATTTTAAAAGACAGTTAAGCATAGGAAAATACAAAGTTAACATTCCAGTTCCAAGTCTGCTAAACGTGAAAGAAGTTTCTGTGTCAAAATAATTCACTTTTAATTTGGCGATAATCATTAGAAATAATGAGACACAAATGAAAGCCTGGTGAGAAAGGCAGGACTGAAAGGAAATAAAAACCAATACACAGCTATTCTAGCACCGGTTTACGTTATAAAGCCCCTTGTGGATGAAAATGAACAAGAAAACTCCTAACTTTTCATACTTTCACTTTGAGCCACACAGCACCATGTGGCAGAGGGTGGTCTCTCTCCTATAGGGTTCTTTAAGAGGACTGTGGTAATCTATAGAAAGAATGTTATCATCACGAAAACTTCACACTGGTTTGGAGTAATTTCTATTAAAACATTATTTCAGCATTCTGTATCAACAGTAAATTTAACGTAGCCTTTATAGTATGCTGAATGTTCGTTGATAATCAGGAAATTAGGAGCTACTTGAGGAATTTTCATATTGAAACCATTTTTTTTTTCCTTTAAGGCAAACTTAAAGATAAGCATGTGGCTGTGTGCCTGCCTGTTACAGATGAATTTGAGTGCTTCTTGAAATAAATCACTGTGAGGACTTTTGTAAGGCTAAAAAGTGGATTGGGAATGTGAGCATTTGTAGAAATCAGTTGGAAATAATTGAATATTTTGAGATTCTTTTGTCTTTAGCCCTGATAGCCCAAATCCTGGAAATACATGGTCTACATGCAAGTAATTGTGCTGTGCACTCACAGAAATGTCATGGGTAATGTGGTCCTTTAAATATTAGATGGCAAAAAGTAGTTTTAAGAAAAAAATATAAGGTTGTTTAGTAAAATCTTGATTTACCTAAAAGAAACTTGAATAATGTTCATTACTTTCCCCCCCCATTCCCCCCCCAATGGAGGAAAAATGCCATCTAATAACATGCTTAGAAGTACATCTCTGTTCTGTAATTTTATCTGCTCTTAGTTTCTCCATTTCTAAGCAGAAACTGCTGAAGGGGACAGTGAATCATTTTGAGCCTGGTGGGCCCCTGACACTTCAGG
>NDXB01021573.1:6479-27499 GCA_002631895.1 Agapornis roseicollis | reverse complement strand
ATCAGCCTTGTTCCCGGGCTAAGTCAAAACACCAGCTACTAAGGAGAAGAAAAACTGACTGCAGCTGCTAAACCCAGGACACTCTGGCTTGCCCTTTGAAACCAACAGGCCTCTGCAACTGCTGCAGTGGATCCTGGCCTCCCCCAGCTCTCCTTGCCCCAGCTGATCTTGCTCAGGTCTCAGAGCAGACACAGCTTCCTCCATGTGGTTTTATCTGGCTTCATGAACTGGAGCCAAAACACAGCAAGTGCAGCAGCCAGATGCCCTGCTGCTCAGCTGCACCCTTTCAATGAAACCTATCACACATCACACACACAACAAGCTGTGAACACATGAAACCGGCTCTGACATTTACCCTGAAGTGTGGTGTATTTCCAGTATCCCAGAGACACAAGGAAATGATAAAGCTGAAACTAAGGAAACACTACAGTAAACTCAAACTAAGCAAAAAAAAGATGAAAACAGATACCCACCTACCACTTGGAGAATACTTCTATCAAAATATGGCCATACCATGTCTGATTTCTTGGTCAGAATCCTAGGAAGTAAATTCCTTACTTAAAATTAAGGACTTAAGAGAGAAATTAGATATTCTTGATTTTCCCTCCCTGCAGTACAGGAGTTAACAGCTCTTCCTTCTCTGTAATGCCTAGAATGCAACTGCATGTTTATCCACTCAGTTAATGTAATAAAATGTAAGTAAAAGCAGTCCTGTAAATTCTGCATTTAGCCTGGATTTACGTACAGTGCAAAAGCCTTTCCTCATCCTTCCTTGCTATTTGAAGCTATGGGTCTGTGTGCAGCAGAGCCTATCAAACAGGTTGTTTCTGTAAGGACAGGGTTTGCTTTCACTATCCCTGCTCTTAGCTCGGAGCAATGGAGCTCCTCAGACCCTTCCATATTCAGAGCAAATCTAGCTGAGGGTATTTGTTCATAACTGATGAATTTAATTGCTCGGGCTGAAGTTGGCACAAGGTAAAAGGAGAGATAGAGCAATGCTTTTTGAGCCAGTGAGTTGTTGGGTTGCGTTATGATTCTTCCTACAGTAAGCTATAACTAGCTTCCTGGTCATATGAATGATACTGTCTCTTTACATAGACTTCAGAGGCAAGGTGGGCCATCACCATGCTGTAAAAGACACTGTCAAGGTAAGTGGTGATCTGAAATCCTCAGACCAAGTACCCAGAAGATACTCCTTCAACAAATACATCCTTAACATGCAGAAATTCTGTGGTATGCAAAAGGACAGAATAGGTGAGCTCAGGATCCCTTCTGGTTGTTTAACAGTCCTTTCTGGCCTTTTGAAAATGTAAGAAAACAGGATAAATTAGTAGATCACTTGAAAACAGCCTATTGCTTGGATTCAGGAGTATGGTTAGGATTTAAAAATAATTCTAAAGTCTCCCTTCTCTCCTTAGCAGGTCTTTAAGACATGAAAGCATGGAAAAATTGATCTGGAAGTATGGGCTTCTAGAAGAAGAAAAAGAGGCCTTCACTCACCAACTTAGATGAGACAAACTGTCAAGTACCTTTACCTATGTTTCAGTCAGAAGTTGCTGTACTACTTTTTCCCCCGCCTCCATCCTACATAGCTATTGGAAACCTTTTGAGTCTAGATATTGCATGAGTAGTGGGTAAATAGAGCAGCTCTTTGGCCCTGGCATGGGACCAGGATGAGGTCACATTTGCTGCAATAACAAAAACTGACAGAATTTAGAAAATGATTTAACAGTGGCAACTCTCTAACTGCTGACACAGGCTGACTGCATGCAAAGGCAGCTGTACCGTAAGTCAGGGCATTTGTCTTCATGCTCTTTGGCGTTCTCTTTCTTCAACTCTTTATGCACCACCATTTCTATGGTAAATTATTTCAGAACAAGCACTCTGGGCCGGAACTAATCATGTGACTGGTGTTGCTCCATTCAGGACTTAGCTGAAAAATACTTTCCACTGTAAAGTCTGAAGGAATCAGACTTCAAATTGTGTTCTGCCCAGATACACACTGTGGAAAGGACTCTGCAGTGTTTAGCTCTTACCTATATTTTTCTCTGGGTGGTACTGCTGTAGCTGCTTTCTAAGGCCCACATCTAAATACGCCACGCACAGCTTCAGAAAAAACTCCCACTGCGGCTAGGAAAGAAGTCACTTTCATGTCCCTACCTCTGCTGACACAACAGGCAAGCACAGTGCTGGCATTGCATTGGCACTTCCCAGCAGCCTTGTGATTTCAGTTTTATTTTTCCCTTTTCTGTTTATTTTTCAGGTTGTTTGGGATGCTTCAGTCCCTCCCATCCCTGATTTCTGTAGAAGCCAAGATGAACATACTGTCACTAGGTATGTATGGGCCTCCAGATGTTTTCAATAGATGTCCTAGCACAGAATTGAGCCTTGAAGCTCTAAGGAGGCAGAAGGGTGTGAGTCACTGTGAAAGGACAGGAGCATGAGGGCAGTTTAAAATAGTTTCTTTCTCCCAGGAGTGTTTTTTTCCTGAGGTCAGCTGCTGTTTCAATCTGAAACAGGCTGTGAGCAATTTTGATTTTGATTTTGGCTCTCTGTCTTAACACTCCATACTTATGTGTTGTTTCTCTCTGCCCCCCAGCTCTGCATGTTGCTATCATTTTCCTAGATTTTCCCTTTTCCTCCATTCTTTGTTTCTTTGTAAACATATGTTGTGGCAATGTGAGAGATTGTATGCCTGGAGATGTGTCCCAGCTGCATCCCACGCCTGTACCTGGGTAAGAGTCAGCTGTGTTTTTCCTCTTCTCCCAGAAGGGACTTATGCTATGTTCTCTCAGGTGAACCCTTGTGGGTTCCAGCAAGGATGAGGACTGCAAGGTGTGCTGCATGGACCTCAGGTCTTTGATGGCCAAAATGTTTGCTGATTGCAGAAGGAAGTGTCTTCTGTATGAATCATTGTGACCCCTTGTTCTGAAGCACTTTTTCGCAGAGGCAATGGTTGGTAGCCTGGCTGTGCTTGAGTTAATGTTCAGTTTACCTATTTAATTAACTGGACATAACTGGAAAAAAAACACTGTAAGCAATGTTGAGAGACAGTACTTTAAACATTGTTACTGTATTTATGGAGGCCAGTCAAGCATACAGTGGCAAAATAATGACTGGGTTTGCTCAGTACACCATTTCCTTATTCTGGATTACATCAGCTCTTGCCCACATACAATTAACAAGTCTGACACAGTATGGGTAATGTCCTGCCAAACGCTGAACCCACCCTGTCTCAGATCTGTGTGCTATACCCAGGCCACTCCCAGCATTTGTGTCATGGCACTTCACATCGGTTTAACTTCAAAACCTTCCAACTGCAGCATGATCAGAATGAGTGCTGTCCATGCTGGCTGGGGTGAAACCAGCTTAGTCTGCAGCATGTTTGGCTCAGATCCAGAAAGTTTCTTTAGGAATTGCAGTGTAAACTGTGGCATACAGGCTAGCTTTCAGCAAAGGGGAAGGCTACAGCAAGGTAAAGGAAGGTCTTTGGAGAAGCAGAGGTTGTTAATCCACAGCTAGCCCCTCACCTCTGGTGGCAGACAGTATTTGGTAACTAGCTAGAGCCTTGGCAGAGCAAAGATTTGAGGCGGAGAGAAGAGATAGTGCCTGGAGGTTTTAACCATGGTTACACAGAGGCACCAAGCACGAAGCCATGCCCTCTCTGCAGGGCTGGTGAGGTGAAGTGCCTGCCTGTATGTGCCATGGCCAAGTATGCAAAGGCTAGACATGCTCCTTTTCCACCTGCCTGCCCCACTGCCTGGAGCATGGTCCTGTCGGGAAAGGTCACGCAGCAAGGCCTTAAACACCCCTATTTTCCTTACAATCAACAATGCTAACAGGGACAAATGAGAGTGTCGTGGTTTAAACCCAACTAGCCACACAGCTCGTTCACTCACTCAACCCCACTTCTTGCCCTCCCCTGCTTCCAGAGAGTTGGGGGGAGAATAAAAAGAATGCAACTTCCACAGGTTGAGATAAGAACAGTTTAGTAACTAAGGTATAACACAAATCACTGCTGCTACCAACAATAATAATAATGATAAAGGAAAAGAATACAGCATCCCATCAACCACAACAGATAACTCATGACACCCCACCAACCGAGTGCTGACCGACCACCTCTTCCAACCACCCTGAGAGAGGTAGGCCTTCCGGATCACCCCCAGTTACATCCTGGGCATGACGTGCTATGGTATGGAATACCTCTTTGATCAGTTTGGTCCTGTCAGTACAGTCCTGTCCCTCCTTCCTCTTGGCCCCCCTCCTCCCCAGCAGAGCATGAGGCTCACAAAGTCCTTGGTCAGGGCAAACATTGCTCAGCAACAACCAAGAACATCGGCCTTATCAGCCTTGTTCCCAGGTTAAGTCAAAACACAGCTACTAAAGAGAAGAAAAACTGACTGCAACTGCTGAACCCAGGACAGGGAGACACATGTTTTTCACAGCACCCAGCACCCCTACAATTGTCTGTGCATCAAGCAGCTGGTTCATGACTTCCAATGATGTGTTGCAGTGCAGTGCTCTGCTTGTCCTTCTCAGGGTTTGGCCTTAATATCTGACACCCTAACAAAGTCTTGCTCCTGCTGTCCAGCAGGAAGGTGAATGCAAATGACCCTGGGCACTGGAGAGTCCAGGGACCCCTGGAGAGACGGTGATACAGACCGTGTGGGACCCAGTATGGAGAATGAAAGAATGGGTGTACACTGAGCCATGATGTGGGAAGAATGTGCTATGGAGGACGTGGGAAGTGTCCTGCCAGCAGGAAGAGAGGAAGGATAAGGAAAGAGAGGGACTGTACACTGTAGAGGGGAGAGACCACAGGAAGTTTGGCCACAAACATATACAGCTCTGCCTTAGAATGGTCTGCAGAGGTGGGCCTGCCCATGTGGGGCAAGTGGGAATGAGACACATTTAGAGATGCTAGGGCTGGAAGAAGCTTACCTGAAGAGGTCTGGGATAGGGAAGGATGAACTTGGGCTTACACAGCCCTCTGTGAGCCTGGAAAATCTCAACAGGAGCTCTTGCATCAGAGGAGATTGGAGTAGAGCACGGCAAATGCCTCCAGGCCTGTCCAGTGCTCCCTGGGAGAGTAGCCACAGAGCTGAGGGGGAATAGCCCTTGTGGACCTGTGCCGCAGCCATCTCTCAAAGGCTTGCTTGGAAAAGAGCCACTGTGGGAGAGGGGAGCCAAATCAGCAGTAAAATGTGCTGCATTTTTCTAATTAAATCTCACATGCCGATGTGAGACTTCTCCCTGTGCAAGCTTAAGGCTGTGGTTCAGTTGCTCTGTGCTTATTCAGCCAAACTTTCAAGCATGTGGTTAACTTTTGGGCACATGATTTAATCCCTGGGACTCTGGTGGGACTAAATCATGTGCTTAACTTTCAATTCGTGCTGAAGTGCTTTGTTGAACAGGAGGGGGATTACGTGTGTGTACTTGAAGTTAAGGTTTGGAGGGCTTGGGTTAAGTCAGGGCTAACTCCAGAGTTAGTCCAGTGAAATCAGTACCTCCAGAGTCACTAAAACCAGAGAGAAGAGGGAGAAGAACCAGGCCCACTCTTTTAATGGATCTTTTCCTTTGGGCTAATTCTGTAAATACCAGCAAAAGTTAGGGTACTGCAAAAAACCAAAGCCACAGTTGTTTCAGCGTTATTTGCAGGACAACAGAAACCAGGATAGGAGACCACCAGTAAGCAACACACGTATCTCAAAAGACACTGCATAAAAAGGCAGAATATGATATTTTTCCTGTTTTAATTCTCTCTAGCACTTTAAAATTGTTAAATGCTAACAGTAGAGGTGCTGCTTCATGATGCCAAGAAAGGAGAATTAGGACTGATCTTTACTATCATCTACTTTGAGCAAATCTTGCTGTTAATCACATGAGCATCCAAACATTTATGTATTATTTATAAACAAGCCAAGCCTTTTCCAACTCACCGCCTGGTAAAAAGACAGCATTCAAGCCACAGAAATCTTTTGTGTCATGTGTAGTGCTCATTATTCTGGGAAACAGACTGATGCCTATTGTACACTGAATGCTTTGTTTCAAGCTTGCAAAAGTCATTCTGGGATGCTTCCCCACAATGTTAGTGAGGCTGTGTTTAACAAGCATTTAAAACCCAGAGCATGTATTTGTAGCAAAAATGAGAATATGCAGTTGAATGTCAAGTCCTATTGAAAATAGCAGCCTCCCCCAGTGCTGGGGGGAAGGGAATTTCTGCAATTATCAGCAGGAAACTTCTGGAAGCCTGACATAATAAGAGGAATAATAAAAATCTAAGTATGATTTAAGAATGCACATACTTTCCCAGTATTGGGTACCTGTAAAGAGTTTAATTTCAGACATTTATTTATATGTTCCAAAATATTACCATATATATTTCAGAGTTGCTGGTAAGCACTAGTCAAATACCTCTTACTCTGATGTGGTGCAAAATTCTGCCTGTTTACATATATTGAAAGATTATTAGCACAAAAGCCAAGCAAACCAGCTTGAGAAGATTCCAGCTATCAGCCTTTGTTACATTAATTTTATGCCCTGTAAGAACAACGGGAATACAGTAGTGTTTTCTAGAGGCCAAGTTTTTTACAGACCTACTATGTGCATTGCCCACAGCAGTAAATTCCATGAAAATTTCTGATCCTCATTCTAGCCTTCAATCAGCAGCTGGCTTGGAAATCATTGAGCCCTGACTATGTCCTTTTGCTGTCTTCAGACAACATGCTCTCTGTGATGTACTCTAAGCAAAATTTCAGTATTCTTTCCTCCTTCATGGCTATCTAGGAAGCTCATTGTATGATCTGCTGGCATAGCCCCTCGTCAGGTTTAGAAGGAAACACTGGACGACAGTATGTGACAATTACTATGCCTGTTGCCTTTTATTGATTCATTTTAACAGCAGAAGTTGCACTATTTGTAAAAAATAGTCACTCCTCCCCCCCTTCTCAGAATTCCCATTAAAAGTTCAGTGAGTTAGAGTTCATCATCTTCACTTTCATAATTTCTACAACTGCATCAACACTGAATTTTATAACGTTTTGCTCACGGAGGTCACAAAACTGTTTCAAGATTTGGCAACAAAAACATTCAATTGTCACAGAATAGCAGTATATTACTGACAATAATTTCCAACAGCTGGAATGGGGGGATGTTTGAGCTATAACCCCAGAAACTTCAGCTGTACGAGATGCATCATTAAACTATCCTGATTCTGGACTCAATTACTTGAATAAAATTATTTCTGGTTTAAATCATTTTGGATCAAGTGGTCTTTCATACGGTACTACAAATATAACATGCATGCTCTCTGCCTACTAGATAAGTCCAAGCTTGTCAATAATTAGATTCAGACTCCACCATCCCTGCCTCTCATTCCTGTTGCACATATTAGACCTTAAGGAAAACAGGACCATCTGGGGCAAAACAACATGCTGGAAGAATAATCAAACAAAGCAAACTACCAAATTCCCTCCTGGAGCATATGGGTATGTGGAAGGTGAGAGTATCTGTTTCATTAAAGTTACCCAGTTAAGAAACTTTTCAGTATAAACATGATAATGTATAAAGCAGTGAATGATAAACAAAGACAGAGATACAAACCTGAATAATGATGAAAAATGGAGATAATGTTAAAAAACCAAAGCCACCATCACTTATTGATGAGCCATTGAGAAACTATCTGCACAGTTGGAGAGGGACAACCTGCAGTTTGTAATGGATGAGAAGGGGAAAACAGGAGGAACATGAGGATTTTGGGTATTTGAGATGGTTCTATGGGACTATGAAAATTTTTGAAGGATTGTTTAGGGGAAGGGAATGGAGGAAGAAGTCAGTGGAGCCTGGGCAGAAAGGAGTACTAAGGGGCTGGCCACTTGTAAAACAGGTGCTGGTGTGCTTGTCTGATATCTGCTCCTGATCGTTGCAGTCTGTCATGCCTTCTGAGTCAATCTCTTCCTAACACTCTCTTCACATAATCTCACTCTCTGTGCCAGGTGTCTAAGGTCTGCAAGGGCTAGGTACCAGTTGCAGCGGGGACTAGCAGCAGTGGGTTTGGTGCCCGGCACTGGAGCCACAGCAGGGCTGCAGGTGCCCCATGGTGTCCGACACTGAGCCAGTGACTGTCACAGTGCCAGCTGGCAAATATACATTGCACTTGTGAACCCAGAGAGCATCACATGTGTCTCTGTCCATGTATGTAGTTGAACTTTCACTGCCAATACTTGCCCACGAGCTGGAGCTCAGAGTTGGGTTGTCACTGTTAGGTGTAGGGCCTGACTGAGGTCCTTATCATCTGGGAACTGATCTGAAACATGCAGTCACATCAGTTTTGACAAAGCCACCTTAGCATCTTGCCAGCAATCCAAGCTCCTCGAGCCTGATTTCATCCTGTCTTGTCCTGCTTCATTGCTGTGGTGTTTGCTTCTCCATTGAGGTTCATGCACTGATAATGCCACTCTGCAATGCAATGACCAGATGCTCACATTTCTTCTTTTCGTGGTGTAGCTATATGTCCTGGGTTCAGCAGTAGTAGTCATTTTTTCTCCTTGTTAGTAGCTGAAGTGCTGGTTTTGACTTTCAGCTTGGGAACAGCACTGATAACACCAATGTTTTTAGTTGTTGCCCAAATGTTTTAGTCTGACCAAGGACTTTGTGAGCCTTATGCTCCGCCAGGGAGGAGGGAAGGCTGGGAGGAAGCAGGGACAGGACACCTGACCCAAACTGACCAAAGAGGTATTCCATACCATAGCACATCATGCGCAGGATGTAACTGAGAGTTACCTGGAAGGGCTAGTTCACTGTGGAGTTGGACTAGGTATTGGTCAGTGCTTGGTTGGGTGGGGTGGGGTGAGTTACCTGTCAGTGGTTGGTGAGGTGTTGTATTCTCTTCCCTTATTATTTCCTTTATCATTATTATTATTGGTGGTAGCAGCAGTGATTTGTGTTATACCTTAGTTACTAAACTGTTCTTATCTCAACCTGTGGGAGTTGCATTCTTTTGATTCTGCTCCCCATCCCTCTGGGAACAGGGGGAAGACAAGAAAGGTGGGGTTGAATGAGTGAACAAGCTGCGTGGCTGGGTTTAAACCACAACACTATGTGAAGCATAAAGCACTGACTGTTTTCCAACACATTTCTTTGAGATTTAAATTCCACCACTGCAAAAATTAATAGAAGACATTGCTCAAAGTCTTGTGCTATCCAAAAAGCATTCTGCAAGGATAGTGAATTGGGTAACAAGCAGCAGTAAACTCATGTGGGGGGTGTTTAGTTCCCTGCTAAATGAACTTAACAGTTGCTGTGTATGTTTGGGCACTACTAAAACATACACTACGAAGAGAGACTGATGGAATGTAGTTTGATTTATTGCATTTTGATACATATTCTTTTCGTCTTTTGTTATCTATTGTATAAAAACATCTTTTGCTCTGCAAGATCTACCCTCATACTCTGTATGACAGCACAGTGACCATTTTCTACTAAAACTGTATTTTTACTGACTGAAGTTTTACATTGATGGTGTAAGAATGAGATAATGAGTTGGTTTAGCTGCAACAGCTATTATCAGAATGAAAACAATGGTGAAGAAATAGTGGTTACCAATATAATGCATAGCCAGTATTTGCATCCTAGCTTTCCTTTCAATGGCATCCAAGAACATACCTTCAAATTTGGATGCACTTCAGTTACGGACTTATTATTCTCCCTGAAGAACTCCATACCTATCCCTCTGAGAAAATTCTTAAGATCTCAGAGGAAAAGCTTTACGATTATCATGGAGCAAACTGACTTCAGAAGGATTTTGTACAGAGGTAAGAAATAACTATAATCTGTCCTCTCCAAAATTCTGCTTATGTTTAATGATTACTGCAAAATGGTTTTCCTGCAGTTTAAAGCTGAATAAAATTCCCAGTGAAGGCAGTTAATAAAACACCACAGTGTCACATCCAAAGAAGTAAAAGTAAATATTATTTCTTCCTGTCCAGGTCAGAGTATTTTACTTTTAAGATAAGCTCCTTAGGGCCTTTGTTATTCATAAAATTCCCCAAAGAAAAGCCTTCAACCACACTTTCGGCTATTTAATTCAGAGGGAAACATCATGCATAGCTTAAAGCTGATGCACATTTCCCTTGCTGGTTTCCTGAAAACCTCTCAGTTCCTTCAGGGATCATTCATATTACAGCATATTTTATCCATCATTCATTAATCGCACAAATAAGGAATAATATTCTATTTGAATATTATCTATCTGAATATGAATGTACCTGAAATATCTATCTGAAATGCAAATGTTTTATTGCAAATTCCAAGCGCTCATTGAAGTGTTTTGCTACCCAGCAAGGCACTCAAGTATACACTTAGTGGGAAGATTTTGTTAAACTATGATTAACTACTCAACTAAGGCCTTAAAGTCCTTCCCTGAAAAGGTGGTGGTACCAGTGCATTCAGGTGTCAAACCTGTTTGCTTCTAAACAGGTGCCTGTCACCACTTCCCAGATTTTCTGGCTTTTAAACTGAATTCTTAGAGCACTGCCAGTGCACCGAAGCGAGTCGTGGTTGGAAGGACTCTAATTTAACTTTGAGCATAACAAAAGTTGGAAGCAGTGAACACAGGCACCATATATTCCTAAGCCTGCCAGAGAATGCTTCTATAGATGTTCTGGTGAACAGTGATAGGGTATTGCCAAAAAAATCAGTAAGTGACCTTTAAGGGGAAAGTCATTGTTACTTGTACCAGGAGCTAAACCCATTCCTTTTAAAATATAAATCATTACCACGAATTTGGCCAGTTACTTTAGCAGACATGTTTCAAGGCTCCATTCGTGTTCTGCATCCCATTACTGAATTATTCTCCCTTTGCATTCCTGGTATGTAAATGGAATCTGACTGCTTTTGCTGATTAGATAACAAAACAGACTGTAATGAAAATTATAAAGCTGGAGGCTATTTGCTAGAGCTGGTTGAAATCTTTCCAATGAATATTTCAACAGGATTTCATCTAAGATCCACTTTCATAAAATATTCACAAGCAATGTAATTCTTCAAAAGGACCTATCATGTAAAGATCCTGGGGAAAAAAAAAAAAAACAAACATTAAGGATTAGAGGAAAAAAATGTTATCCCTCTTTTTTTTTTTTTTCCTTTTTCCAACTCATTTTCTTTCCTGTTCCTGCTAGCAAAAGTTTTTAAAATATACAAAAACAAAACTATTTTTTTTTAAAAGTAAAAAAAAAAAAAACAAACTTTAAGGATTAGAGGAAAAAAATGTTATCCCTCTTTTTTTTTTTTTTCCTCTTTCCAACTCAGTTTCCTTCCTGTTCCTGCTAGCAAAAGTGTTTAAAATATACAAGAACAAAACTATTTATTTTTAAAAGTAAAAAAAAAGCATACAAAGCAGACTCAGAATTGAAGCTGACAAAGAAGAGTGAAAATTGTCCTGCCATAGAGTTTGCCTTTTTTTCTCATTTCTTTGTCTCTCAGAGAAAAGAACTTATCTTAAATGAAAGTTGCTTTTTCTCCTCAAAATGGCATCACTAAGATAGTGTAAAAATAATTAATTTTCTCATAAAGAATTACAATATGAGCAGGGTTTTGAAGAAAAAAACCTATCTTCTTGTTTGACATGAAATTCACATCGAGAAGTTATTCCTATCAACTCAAAAGCTCCCTACAGTGCAGAGAAGGCATGAGTTCCAAACTCAAGTTTCTATCATGCTGGCCATTTCACTGAACCTCTGTGCCTTAACCTCCACCCATAAACAGAAAATTGTCACACTTCCCTGCCACACACTGCTGTAGCATGGAAGCATTCGTGATGTTTCCTGGAACTC
This sequence comes from Agapornis roseicollis, assembly GCA_002631895.1. NCBI lineage: Eukaryota > Metazoa > Chordata > Aves > Psittaciformes > Psittacidae > Agapornis > Agapornis roseicollis. The sequence continues at coordinate 15,665 of NDXB01021573.1, read as the reverse complement.
AGGCATTGAAATAATGTTGGAAAAGAAAAATAAGAGAAAGGAAAATATATGACTCTTCCTTTTCTGTGGCAGAAACAGCAGGAGTAATTCTACTTCATTCTAAGGCAGATGAGCTTCTGAATTTCTTGTGTTTACTGGTTTCACCCATGTATTTTGTTGGCTACCTGATTATGTGTTAGAAATAGAAAATAACCAACAATGCCTTTGTGCTATGTTTGTTTAGTCAGAGGCTGATTCTATCTGAGGGTATTCCAGAATCATGAGACTTGTCTGAGCATTCTGAGCATTCACAAATTCAGATTTTTTTTTCATATTTAAAGAGTCCTTTTTTATATTTATGGCTCAACCTCACCTCTGAGAACTGAAAAGCCTATGCTAATGATGGAACCACTCTAAATACCAACGTGGTGGGGGGTAGGGAGGGAAATACAAATAATTTCTAATGCTCAGGATTAAGAACAGAATATTTGAAACAGGCTTAAAGTGCTGTGGTTGAGAATTACTAAGATATTAAGGTATATCGGTACATTGTATGTGTTACTGAAATACATATAATGTGTTTCTACTTCACACCTCAAATGTTAATGCATGTAATTTAAGTTCTGTTGATTAATGGTTCTGAAACTTTCTCTGCCAATGATTCATCAGGATATGCGCTGATGGCAGAGTGATTTTGTGGCTGAAAAGGTGCAGGCAAGTTCCTGAGAGATGCAGGCAATGGGGAGGGCAAATCCATCAGTTGGTGGAAAGGTGCACTTAGCATGCATACACTGTGCAGGAAAGGATGTGGTCTCTCTTTTCCACCAGGGTATCTTAGAAATGCACTGGACAATACTGGCACCCGACCAAACAGTGGAATATTTTTCTCCTAGGTAGGGTGATAATTTATTTAAGTAAATCCATAATTCTTCTGATGCATCTGCAGACTTATAATTTTAAGCAGCAACTAAGTAGGACACAGATCTGACTGCTGAGCTGAGCTCACTATTGCCTCCTTTGTCCTATCTATTAGAGATTAACTGCCCAACTGGGCGATCAGTGTAAGAGCTATGACAAGTGAAGGGACAGAAGCAGCCCCCAGTCACACCAGAGAGAGAAGAGGGGAGTGTGATTTCCCCTCGGACAAGGATAAGATGTTAGGTCTGTGCACCCCATTTCAAGAAATCATACTTTCCGTTTGCTTTTCACCAAAGTACCTAAGTGTGCGCTTCAGTGCTTGACCCAAAAGTATGACACCTTGAGTGTAGGGGATCAGATCTGGTGTCCTTGATTAATGCTTTCAACAAGTCACTTAGAATCGTAGAATAGTTAGGGTTGGAGAGGACCATAAGAACTTTTAGATCCAACCCCACTGCCATGGGCAGGAACACCTCACACTAAACCATGTCATCCAAGGCTCTGTCCAGCCAGGCCTTGAACATTGACAGGGATGGAGCATTCTGTGATTTTGTGATTCACAACATCCCTGGACAACAAATATTTCTCATCCTTGTCTCTAAATTGGAGAGATACCAATTTGATAGGTGGGGCACTCAGTGGATAAAAAACTGGCTGGGTGGCTGCACACAAAGAGTTGTGGTCAATGGCTCAGTGTCCGGCTGGAGGTCAGTGACGAGTGGTGTCACTCAGGGATCAGTGTTGGGACCGGTCTTCTTCAACATCTTCGTTGCTGACATGGACAGTGGGATTGAGTGCGCCCTCAGCAAGTTTGCCAATGACACCAAACTGTGTGGTTCAGTGGATACGCTGAAGGGAAGGAATGCCATCCAGAGGGACCTTGACACGCTTGTGAGGTGGGCTGATGCCAACCTCATGAAGCTTAACCATGCCAAGTGCAAGGTCCTACACCTGAGTGGGAGCAATCCCAGGCACAGCTACAGGTTGGGCAAAGAGGAGATTCAGAGCAGCCCTGAGGAGAAGGACTTGGGGGTGGTGGTTGATAAGAAAATGAACATGAGCTGGCTTCAGTGTGTGCTTGCAGCCCAGAAAGCCAACCGTATCCTGGTCTGCATCAAAAGGAGCGTGACCAGCAGGTGGAAGGATGTGATCCTGCCCCTCTACTCTGCTCTCATGACACCTCACTTGGAGTATTGTGTGCAGTTCTGGTGTCCTCTGTTCAGCCTGGAGAAGAGAAGGCTGCTTGGAGACCTCCTAGCAGCCTTCCAGTATCTGAAGGGGGCCTATAGGGATGCTAGGGGTGGACTATTCATTAGGGATTGTAGTGATAGGACAAGGGGTAAAGGGTTAATTCTTACACAGGGGAAGTTTAGACTGGATATAAGGAAGAAATTCTTTACTGTTAGGGTGGTGAGGCACTCGAATGGGTTGCCTAGGGAGGTTGTGAGTGCTCCATCTCTGGCAGTGTTCAAGGCCAGGTTTGACAGAGCCTTAGGTGACATGGTTTAGTGTGAGGTGTCCCTGCTTATGGCAGGGAGGTTGGAACTAGATGTTCTTATGGTCCTTTCCAACCCTAACTGTTCTAGGATTCTATGATTCTGTGATTCTATGAGGCAGCCACAGCTTCTCTGGACAACCTGTGCCAGCACCTCACCACCCTCAGAATGAAAATGTTTTCTTGATGTCTAATCATGTTTAAAGTCATTCCCCACTGTTCTGCCACTACATGCCCTTTTAAAGTCACACATGTTCAATTTGTCTTTTATTGGATCCTCAAGCTGACATCAAAACTTGGATAATCTGAAAGACCATCAGAGAATTTTAAGTACATTTGCTTAAAAAAGAAAGAAAGAAACAAGAAGAAAGGACAATGTGTTCTAATAAAGTGTTTTTCACCTGCAGTCTTCACTGCTCTTCTTTGAGCAATGATTTATTTCTTGTGACTTCCGAGCTTTCTGCAAGGCAAACTGAGTGAACAAACAGTGTTGGCTGAGTGACTGGGAGCTGTATGGTAACTCAGAAGTGAGTAGCTGCATGCATTTTCACTGGTGTAATTCATTCAGAAGGTCTAAAGACTAGATCTAAGCACTGATCTTTAGAAATCAACACTCCACTTAATTCATCATTTGTGCAATTCTATGGCCTTCGGTGGAGGTACAGTAAAGAGGAACACAGCCCATCATCTTCTAAAAGAGATTGTATCATCTGCCTTTGTAATAGCTTTAAAGAGACTTTCATTACTTACAGGTAGTGTTGTAACATGACTTAGGTTCTGTAATTTATCAGAACACACTGCAAGCATCATTCAAAACATGTTATTTATATTATTTAGTTTACCAAAGTTAATGGGTAGTGACTGATTCCAGGAGTGTAAAATGCATGCTGGAGTGCCATGAGAGCTCTTGCTGACCTGGAAGCCTCTCCTTTGTGTAGTATCTTGCTGACCCACTTGCAAGCAAGGCTCACATATGGGTGTGGGACCTAACTATGCCAGCTGGAAGTGAAGTGGAATGTCTGATCTAGTTCCCTTTAAAGGAAATCTGATAAACACATAAACTGCTTGGAGAATACAACCAGCACGTGGTAAACAGAGAAACAAAATCTCTCTCTTCACATCAAATTGCTAATACAGATGCTGCCTGAAAGCATGTAAAAACTTTGGGTACTACTGTCTCTTTTTTCTGCTGACTTCTACAAGCAAATGCTTTCCTTGGAAATTGATGCAGTTATACATTTCTAAAAGGAAAAATGTACAGCTTTCAAAACTCCAGCCAGAAATACACCTCTGTTATGAACCAATGTGTAGAAAAGTGCCATACTTTAGTTAAAGACTTGCAGAAGCTTGAATGTAAGAGGTCATGGAGCACAACAGTTTCCAGCCCTGACTTCCTTGGTCACAGAAATGATGCTGTGGCATTCTTGTGAACATAAAGTGTAAAACAAATCCATTAGTGTGGAAAACGTAGGTCAGACTTAATTAAAGCCTGCTTATGTCAGAAGCCTATTGTACCACCTTGTAAACAGCAGCTCAGGTGGTGTAGGAGAAAATAGAGAGGTTCTCTGGAACAGCTCTTCTGTTATTGTGGTTATTTTTGGTAACACTGAACTAACTGCTTCTAATGAAGGTGATTTCTTACAAACACATGAAAAAACATAACCCTCATCTTATGAGCAGAAACAAGCCATCATCTCTTGTGGAAGCTTTGCAGATATACCTAACCATGGCTTCCCTATGTATTCACAATGTGTAAGATTTCATAAAGTTTAAAACTACCCCATCACTTTGCAGACATTTTTGGAAGATGACAAGAGATCAATGCATTCAAATACAGGTGCGAACTACTTGTTAAGAGTGGTTGCTGCCTTTTGCCATCTGGAGAACTGCCAAGTCTGACATATCTCATATTTTGGAGACATCTGCCTCAAGTGTGGTGCTACAGACTGCTCTGTTAACTATGAGCAACACCCAAATACCGAGGTGCATGACAAGACAGGATATTTCAAAGAGCATTGGATGATATTCATCCTTCTCTCTAGGATTGTCTTTTTTATTACCTTATAAACATATTCTGGCTGTGATTAACATGAGCCTCTCTTGATGTGGCACATGTTATGATCAAGACGTTTCTGTGTGCATCATCTGAAGCACAGAATATTGTCCAAATGTTTCAGAAGCATATTCATTACTTCATACTGGGAATTGCCAAAGTAAAATATTAAATAGGCTAAAATAATAGCTACTTTAAGAGCTCCATTGTGTCATCAATCAAATTCAGATGGCTCAATTAATATTATGCAAACTCAATATTTTGCCTGGAGAATTTCTAGCAGCCAGGGTCACAACAGAAAATGCCTCCCAAGAAGGAAAGGATTATAAGGCTAAAATGCCCAATATCTCCTGAGGGAAAAGTTATGAATGTCAATTTAAAATAGTGTCATACCAATCTTGAAAAGATTCTTCTACTAAAAAATATTTGGGGCTCCAAAAGAGTTTGGTAAAGGCAGGTCTGTCTGTGTGAAGTGCAAAATAAAAAGGAAGTCCAACACATTCATGCAACTACACAGTTTAAAAATTATGTAACATGCAAATCATAATCGATGCTTTTTTTTCAGAGTGACCTGCATTATGGTATCTTTCTTGCCTGTTACCAAATTCTGTACATGTTACCTAATAAGCTTACCAGATGTTCAGAGAAATTATAACAAGCCTGGGAAAAATCAGTTCTTAAAATACAAAGCATTAAGTATTCAGTAATGGATTTGCCTTCTCCTCCTTTTACCTAGAAAATATTCCTTCGGTCTCTTGACCAGATTTCAGAAGGTGCTTGTTTGTTTTGCTGACTCTCAAATGTAGGAATAGCAGCCCACGGATAATTAGGAGAAACTTCACTCTCAAATCCAACTACCTGGACTTTCTATAAGGGCTAATGGTACCTTCAATATCATTCTTTAGATAACTCTCTATTTTCTATTTTTACAGAAAAGATACAAGTTCTCATTTTCTTATGCACCTCTCTTTTTCTAAAGGCCATACATTCAGATGCTTCACTTCATGTTGGAATAGTGTATTAATTCATACAATCATAGAACCATAGAACAGTTTGGATTTGAAGAGATCTTGAAGATTATCTTTTTCTGACATCAACACCTTCCACTAGACCAAGTTTCTTAAAACCCCATCCAACCTGGCCTTGAACACTGCCAGGGATGGGGAAGCCATAGCTTCTCTGGGCAACCTTTTCCAGCTTTTCATCACCCTCACAGAGAAAAGCTTCTTCCTAGTATCTAATCTAAATCCACTTCTTGCAGTTTAAAACCATTACCCCTCATTCTACCAGTTGCCTCATAGCAGTATACATCAATAATCTCTCCATGAATTAAAATTAGAAATAACCCACCTTTTTGAGTACAGCATTATAAATATGAGCCAGATCTGGTAATATCAAATAAAGCCTTAGCATATGCTCCAGTAACTATCAGGAAAAACTTGTCCCAGAGTGGGTCCTATGCCACTTGACCTACTCACCAGTGAGTCCTCCTTGATACTTGTTTGTGGTCCCACATTCACTTGCATGTGCTTACTTGTCCCAGTTGCTGGACCATTGACACACAGGCCCAATAACAAGTGATCTGACTCCAACTGCTGGCACTCAGACCCCCAAACACACATGTGCATGGAGTAAATTGAAATGATATCATGTGCTTTTGATGGTGTCAAAAGCAATCATACATAGCGAAATTTTGCATAGATTACTCAGAACTAGACACTAAAGTGTCTACACACACTGTATTAGTGAAACAACCGCAAGTTAGGAACAAGTAGCTGAAATTACCTTTCGTATGTGTTTAATTCTCAGGCAGATGGTCTGTTACATGCATAATGTGGTGCATTACTTAAAATGAATAATTATTTGACTGCCTCTTATCACAGCCAAGTGAATTTAACATGTTATGATTATCTTTACAACTGGGCAATACTGTGTGCTACCTTACCAAATGAATTAGCTACTAGAGTCTGCTACAAGCGATATTAAGAAATGGGGCCAAGCTATCAGTCAGTGGTGACACCACTGGGGTGGCTGGCTGCCCATTCCCCACCTTCATTATAAATCCACATGACTCTTCTGCTGCTCAGCATAACAATAAAGCCAATCTATTTACAGCCTCTTTAGAGATTTGCATGCACAGAGGTGATAAAGAAGAGTAAGACTAGCTCAGAAATCCCCTGCTTGCCTTATTTTTTTTTTAAAGAGACACTATTTCTCTAATGTGCATACAGGAAATAGAAGTTTTATCCTTTGTGAAAATATCTCTACAAAACAGCCTATTTGTGTGCTTGCGTCTCACTGCTTGCAGTACCGGAAAGGAAAAATCCATGGATGTTTAGGTCTCAGTAGCACAAACAGACAGGTAAAGAGCCTCTTGAAATGCACTGGTCTTGCCCTTCACTCTTCTGCTGCAAACATTTCTGTAATAACTCAACACAACTGTTGTAAGGTGTGCTCAGCTGCTAGATGAATGACCTTCTGGTAACAACAACAGAAACACCCAGCAATGCATACTGCAAATACTAGGTTACAGCCATAAGGACATGCTGAGGCCTACTTATTGGGACGGGCTGTGTCTTTCCTTTGGGAATCCACCAGTTCAATTCCACAGTCCAGCAGAAGAGATTCTAATAAAACATGTTAGTCTCTTCTTCACTCAGTTTTATAAACTGCTTCCCTAAAGAATTTTGAGGTTTATAAGCAACCTTTGGCCACATGCCACAGTGGGTGGATTTCCAGCTAAACTCTTCAGGGCTATATATAGATTCAAGCTATTCCCAATAACAATAATGCTGCTTTTGAATTTTCTTTTGTTGTCACAGACTTGTTTTCCTTTGTCAAGGTTTATAATCCCCTAATACCACGGTCAATATCACTCTTAATCACTGTTGTTCTAATAAGAATAATCCTCTTCCATTGTCCCTTCTAACACTTTCTTCTGGCATTAATAATATACAAATACTGAGCTGAAGATCATTGTACTCTATTTTTGCTGGCTGTTTTCCTGAGAAATGTATTCTATTTATGGCACATGTTGACACAGCTGGTTTCAATTTTCTTTCTCATGCATAGCAATATGGGGAAGCCTGCCATACTGCTGTATGTAGAAGCAATCATGCCAGGCTTTTGTTTCAGTGAGCATCCCAACCTATGGGTCCTTACTACTGCCTGGGGAGGCCATCATTGTGTTCACATGCCAGATTGTCCTCAGCTTCCTCAGCAGATGTGGAAACCCAGCACTGAGGACAAGGCCAGGGATAACACTGAGAGGAAGACAATGCTTCTCCAGCCTAAGGCCCTGTTCTCCACCCGCTATTTTGGAATAGGAGTGTCTACACATGGAGTTAATCAGAGCCAAGTCCCTATGCAGACAAGCCCTCATACTAAATGCACTACTATGAAGGATGCTGAGGCCTCTAACCACATCCTGGGTAGTGGATGTTCACCACAGATTCTCTCAGCACTGTGCCTTTGTGTTGCAATCTAAACCTGAGTCTCCAAACTCAGCAGAGATCAAAAAGCACGTACCCAGAGCTCTGCTATTAACTTGACCTTATATGATAATGATTAATATGATAGCTATCATACTTCACCTGCACATTTAAAAAGCCTTTAAAAATAACTAATTCAGCTTCATAGTACTACTGTAAAGGTTATCAAATGTGTCACACTGCAAATGTTTCACACCTATGTTCAGTATTTGTATGTGTATGTCAGACAAACAATGCTTTATTTTTCTCTTTCTAGCTGAGCTGACAGAACACTGACAATTTGGTAAGTTGCATTTTTTTTGTGGGATGGCATGCAAAGCAATTGGGAAAATGATTCAATGTGATGACCCCCTGAATTCCTGTGGGACTCCATTTTGAAAACATACTTTGTTTTACTTTCACATTTTTGGACAAAATTAAAGGCAATGTTCCCATTCCAATTTCCAGTTACTGCTGTGCAAAACTAGACTAACTCCACCAAAACCATGGGTATTACACTAGATTTATGCTGCTCTGAGATCAGAATTTGGACAGCAGGCTTTGTGGTCAGTGCTTGACTATAAACCTTTTCAACTCGAGGGTTTTGTAATCATGTCTCCCAGAATTCTTTTCAGATGAACTTCAGAAGATACTTCAAACAATGCTGCATTTTTCTTTAAATAATATGTATTTTGTCTAATGAGTGAATGGGAATGTAATCTTAGAAGTACGAACTACAATAAGGCTAGAGAAAGGAACCAGGAAGACACAAATACTTTAACTTGCTCTTTTGCCAATATCTGTATTTGAATCTGCTAAGCCAATGCTAAAAATGGATTTGCCCTTCAAAATTTTAAGGAACTGATCAAGTTCAATTAAAAAATGGATAAAGTGACTTTTTATGCTTGCTTGGCAGCGTTTGCACTGAAGAACCTTTGAGTGGGACCAAAAAATTTGAGGGCCCTTGAGTTGCATTGTCCCTCAGGTCCTGGTCACGTACCACAGGTCTCTTTTACCTACCAGTCCTCCTCCTTCCAGCTGCTGTTTCACCTCTTGTGGTGTTTACCAACTGGTTGTGCAGCTGATAGCCCCACCATGGGGATCTGTTCCAGGCCTTCCTTCCAGCATCAAAAGTCTCTGTCTCCAGCCCACTCGGAGACATTCCTCCCATAGCAGGTGAAAAGCTGACTCAGTACACCTACACAATCTCTTGCTTCTTAACACCAACTTCTAAGTATTGATTTGGGTACTGGTAAAAAAAAAAAAAAAAA
>NDXB01021570.1:0-24837 GCA_002631895.1 Agapornis roseicollis | reverse complement strand
TTCTCTGGGCACCCTGTGCCAGCGCCTCAGCACCCTCACAGGGAACAGCTTCTGCCTCAGAGCTCAGCTCAGTCTCCCCTGTTCGGGCAGGTTCAAGCCATTCCCCTTGCCCTGTGTCTGCAGGCCCTTGTCCCAAGCCCCTCTCCAGGTTCCCTGCAGCCCCTTTAGGCACTGGAGCTGCTCTCAGGTCTCCCCTTCAGGAGCCTTCTCTCGTCCAGGCTGCCCCAGCCCATCTCTCTCAGCCTGGCTCCAGAGCAGAGCTGCTCCAGCCCTCACAGCAGCTCCATGGTCTCCTCTGGACTTGCTCTAACAGGTTCATGGCCTTTTTATGTAGAGCACACCAGAAGTGCAGACAGTGCTCCAAGTGTGGTCTCAGAATGTTCAATGTGAACACAAAAATGCAGGGCTCAGGTCAGAGGCTGTGATACCCTTGGTGAAGAGAACCAAGAGGTTGCGGTATACTTCTCTCTTTTTCATTTAATATTGATTAGAGCTAAGCAAAAACCCATGGCATGGGACTTGCTGATTCAGTTCAAGTCATCATTGTTGAGTTACATCCAACCCCATGCCTTGTAGGTTGTATTAAGAAATTAAACTGGTTGGCTGGTGTCATTTCACCTTAATTCAGTGCAAGGGTATCATAAACTTGGTTGTAGGTCCCAAGGGAAGGGAGGTCATTTTGGGTCACAACAGCTGTGTTGCTCTCCCATAGTACAGGCAGATGAGTTAAAGAGATGGCGCAAGCCTCTAGAGAAGGAAGCTGTGTCAGATGTTTTCAGCTGCAATGCTGAAGCAGTACTGCATTTTAAACACTTTGGACCCTTGAAATATGCCATTATTCCTCATGTCATTATTTTAAAATATATTTATTAACTATATTGGCTGCCTCCAGTTGGAACAAAGAGATGACAGAATTATCAGGGTCACAACATTGGTTTTGTACAGCAAGTTGGCTTTTCAAATGATTTCCTTGCCTCACGTCTTCCAAAAACCCTGCTTTGAGTTTGTTGAGTTCTTCTGCCATGCTCTTCAGCTCACTGGGCAGGATGTTCTTATCTGAAAGAAAATTAAAGCCAAACTTTTAACTTCATGCTTTAAGAGAAGGTTTACCAACTTTCACTAACTCTGGCCAGCCAACTGAACGTGACTGCCTGCATCACCCCTGCAGGGTTGGGAATTCTTACGTTTATCCCAAGGGAATGTCACAAGTTGAGTCCCACCTCCTGAGCTAACCCCCAGAACAGACTGCGCTTACCTCTGGCCTCCTTCATTGCCTGAGAGACGAGTCGCCTGCAGCTCTGGTCAACCTGATGGACAGCACTGGCTGCACAGATGGCCCGGTCGGCTTCCTGCCGGAGAGACGAAGGAAGGAGGGACACGTGCAGACACGTGACATTTGGTTTAGACTCATAAGCTTTTAAAGCTCTCTTTGAAAACATGTAATGCATTAGCAGTGACTCGTGCAGTGCAGGCTGCTCCTGTGAGCTGGGGGCAGGTGTGTGTCTCAGGGTGACTGCCACGGATGGGTATGTGTGATGTTAAGAAGTGAAAATTATTTTCCTCAGGGTGTGATGGCTACAAAGTCCTTTTGCTACTATAGAACACTTAACAGTATTCTTCAAGATATTTCAATGGTTTAACTTAGTAAGGGTGACAGTTGTACCCACTTCAAATGGGAGTAACTTTTCTGTGCATGCTTTTGTAATTAAGAAATAGAATCCTAGACTGGTTTGGGTTGGAGGGGACGATCAAGCTCATCCAGTTCCAGCCCCCTGCTAGAACTTCTGCCTAAGAGCTCAGCTCAGTCTCCCCTGTTCTGGCAGGTTCAAACCATTCCCCTTGGCCTGTCCCTACAGGCCCTTGTCCAAAGCCCCTCTCCAGGTTCCCTGCAGCCCCTTCAGGCACTGGAGCTGCTCTAAGGTTTCCTCTTAAGGAGCTTTCTCTTCTCTAGGCTGCCCCAGCCCAGCTCTCTCAGCCTGCCACAGAGCTATTTCTCAGTTTCAATTGTGAATACAGTTCAGGTATAACTGACTCATTCCCCACCACCTGGCAGAGCCGTGACCGGACTCAGGAGGCGCTACCTTTTGCTCAGTGTTTTCCTCATTTTGCTTCACCGGATTTTCCAAGGCAGCAGCCAGCAAAGCGATGATCTGCTCACTGAGAAAACAAAGATGAACCACATTAAACAAACAGTTGCACTGAAGATTCTTCTTTCATTTTGTAAAGCACAGGAAGAGAACCCCCAGTTTTCAGTTTAAATGTATAAGGCAATCAATGAAATTATCTTTACATGGGAAGTTAGGTGAAAACCAATTCTAACTAAACTTAGAGCCAGTTATTTCCAGACTTCATGTTTCATAATTTACATATATTTTCAACAACAGTTTAGAACTGTGGTTTGTTTTGGAGGTAACTCTACAAAGAGTGATGGCTGCAAGTGTGATTGCAGCCATTGGCAGGCATTGTGCATCGCTGACTGGCTTCCGAAAATCACCATAAAACCATTTAGATACAGTAGAAAGCTTCTGCCCACCCATCTACGAAAGCAGCACCCCCACACTGAGCATACTTCTCTGAAGTGCAGTCAGAACTTTGCAGGATGAGGCTGTTCTGTTCCCAAGCATTTTTCCTCAGATCTGGCATTTCCATTTTGCTTGCCATTAAATGTATTGTCTGGTCAGGTAAGGGATGACTCCTCAGCCGATTTCTCTGCAAGCAGCATTCAAGTGGAGACTCTAAAAATATCTGGCAGTAGCTCAAGGAATCTAAAAGAACATCAACAGACGATTTTACCTTTAAACTGTTCAAGTACAGATTTCTGAAACCAGAATGCACAGGAAGGGCTTCACATGAATGAGGAACTTCTACAATTAGTTCTGAGCCTGAAAAGAACAGAATTGCAGAATCCTGGAATGGTTTGTGTTGGGAGGGACCTTAAAGCTCATCCAGCTCCAACCCCTGCCATCGGCAGGGACCCCTTCCACTGGAGCAGCTTGCTCCAAGCCCCTGTGTCCAACCTGGCCTTGAGCACTGCCAGGGATGGGGCAGCCACAGCTTCTCTGGGCCATCACCCTGTGCCAGCGCCTCAGCACCCTCACAGGGAACAGCTTCTGCCTCAGAGCTCAGCTCAGTCTGCCCTGTTCTGGCAGGTTCAAGCCATTCCCCTTGGCCTGTCTCTACAGGCCCTTGTCCAAAGTCCTGCCCCGGCTTTCTTGCTGGCCTTTTTAGGTACTGGGAGGCTGATATAAAACAATTTTATCTTCAAGGCTGCTCATCTAGAGAACAGCATAAGAAAGGCTTTAAATGACGCAGCAATTCCTAACAACGCAGGAATAAAGCTGGTGCTTGCTATACTGTGGGAATCTAGTGATAAAGAATAACTCATGTTCTGCTAGAGCAGTTAAAGACACTGAGAGAGCACCGAGTTTCCGACACAACACGTTCTCACGTATAAGCACAAAGAGCAGTTACACTTGCGGGCCAGCTGGAACACCTCGTATCTCATGCTCTGGTAATAGAAGTTGTCATCCAGGATGATATAGAGCGGCCCGGACCCGGCTATGTGCGCGCTGTAACGTCCACCTCCGCCCTCCATTGAGCGGAGCAGCCCTTGCCGGTGGCAGCAGGCCAGGAAGCGCTCCCAGGCAGGTTGGCTGATGGGGCCGGGGGCTGCCAGCGGGTTCCCGGTGAGCAGCCCCTGCAGAAGGCGCTCCAAGCACTGCAGCAGCTCCCGCCGGCTCTGCTTCCAGTCGGGCAGCTGTGGAGGGAGCAGCACAGCGGTGAAAGCTCGCCCCAGCCCCACACCATCGCCATTACCGCCGCCGTCACCACCACAGAGCTCCCGCCCGCCATGAGGGAAGCGCCGCGTTGCCTGGCAACGGCCAGAGACGCTACCGAGCTGGCCAATAGCCGTGCCACGCTGGCCCCGGCTGGCCAATGAGAGCAGTGCGCCGCACTGACCGATGGGTCTGGTTCCGTCCCCGGCTCTCGTGTGCGGAAGGCCTCCGGTGGGATGAGCTCGTCGTAGGTGAGGAGCGCGCAGGCCCATCCCTGGCGCTGTGGCAGGCGCCGCCGCAGGCCGCGGGCCAGGCTGGACTTGCCGGCCGCCGGCAGCCCGCACAGCACGCACAGCCCCACCGGGGACCGGGACCGGGACCGGGACCGGCCGCTGTCGCTCCGGTCATCCTCATCCCCCGCTGCCGCCTCCAGCGCCGCCACAGCCGCTGCTCTTGCTGCGCGCATGCGCGGGGAGGGCAGGGCGAAGGGAGGGGGTGAGCCCGTGTGGGAAGAAGCAGATATAGTCACCTATAATTTGATAATGAACTCAGTAATGGGGTTTAGTGACCCCGGAGGCGTGAGGGGAATGAGCGGTCCTGGCTATATCCAGCCATGGTTTATGTTATCATAAGGTATTGTTGGGTGTTCTGAGCGTGATGAGTTAAGTTATAATAATGTAGTATGCTTGTTAGAAGGTATAAATGATAGTGATGTTTAATAATAACGATTACAGAGTCTAAGGACATAAGGGCACTTAGGACTTATAAGGACACTTCTTTGGAAGACCCTCTTTGCCAGTGCTTTTGGTGCTTGCAGCATAATCTGGGTTCTTCCATCCAGTTCTTCAGTGAAATGGCCATTGAGGGAGCTGGAAATACCATTTTGGTGAGGTGATCCTGGAATTTACTCCCTCTTTTGGCTGGTTCCTATTCCCAGGGCTCACAGGTGAGTGCAGTCAGAGTGTGGTTTGCTCTCTGATGTACACACTGACCAGTATCCACAGCTTCCTCCTGGCCATTGTTTTTTTTTCTCCTTGGAGCAGCTGCTTTTCCATGAGCTGTCATTTTGACAACCTGTGTATGTTCATATCGAATCAGTACCACTTCCCAATTGTCCCCTTTAGAGTGATGAAAGTTACCCGTTGCTTCTGTAGTGGAGTCAGATCCTAGCACAGATCTCATATTGTGAGAACCATCAGACATTAAACCACTGTTGAGTGTATAATGTTCTCCCTGATACACCACATTTTCAGTAACAACAGGGATGGCTCATTCCTTCAAGACTCAGGTCCATTATCTACAGAGGGTTTTTCCATTGCTGGTGGCTGATGTAACATTACTTTTATAGTTGGGTTGGAAGGGACCTTAAAGCTCATCCAGTTCCATCCCCTACCATGGGCAGGGACACCTTCCACTGGAGCAGGTTGCTCAAGTAACTGAAGTGGAAGGTACTGCAGGTGGCAGGTAGTGAGAGGTGGGATCCAGATCCCAGCTCCGATAGTGCTGCATGGAAGCTGAGGCTTGGAGCGCACACAGGAAAAGTCTCACCTGTGAGGAACAGGGAATGGCTGCATCCCTGGCAGTGAACAGCCAAGAGGATGACCCAGGAGGTAGACAGGCTGCAGACTTCCCAGGGGTCCATCTGTGTTCTAATTGTCACAGCAGTGTATGACTAGAGGTGTGTAAACGATGCCTAAATAACCGAATTGACTACTGTTTGGCCAGCAAGTAAGGCTGCGCTTAGAAGAATCCTGTTCTGTGATGCTCTTCCAGATTTCATTTAACAGGACCTGAACTTCAGACTTCTGATTTAAAACAAAAATAGGAAGTGAGGTAGAAGAGGCACAAATGCAGCCAGCAGCAACTAGGAGAATAATGGATGTGACAAAATCCGTGTTCAGTGCCTGGTAGCATCAAGTCTTTTCCAGAGGTATGTGCTTTCAGGAGGCATTTTGGCTGCTCGAGGAGAGGACTGGAGGACAGCAGTCTGTAATTCCTTGTCAGAACTAGATGAGGGTTCCCAAGGAGCTTTTCAGGCAGCTGGTCGAGGTGGGATTGCAGATCTCTGAGGTCCTGAAGGAGCTGCTGGAAACTGGGTTTGCACTGGCTGCCTGAAGTGTCAAAAACACATTTTGTGAAGTAGTTCATGACTTGAGACAACAGCTTCTTTAGCATCTTTAAACAGTTGCTAGGATTTATAGATACCTCTCTGGCCGCCCCCCTCCCTAGTAGCATTTACGTTGCCATTATGCTGTTTTCCATACAAGCATTTAATCTACTATATCTCATATGAGGCTGCATGGAAAATCCTCCTAAACAGGATATGAAACATTAGGAACTTCACAAGGATACAGCAATGTAAACATATCAAACATGAAGTTAAGAACCCCAGAGTGGCTTGTTTTGGAAGGGACCTTAAAGCTCATCCAGTTCCAACCCCTGCCACGGGCAGGGACACCTTCCACTGGAGCAGCTTGCTCCAAGCTCCTGTGTCCAACCTGGCCTTGAACATTGCCAGGGATGGGGCAGCCATCAGAATTCCCTTCTAAAATCTAATCTAAATCTCCTCTCTGCCAGTTTCACCCTTATACTATCCCTGCTTTTTTGGTTTTAAACACTACAAACCTTGGATTAGGAAAATGTGGTACAGTAAAGAAATCAGGAGTTGGTGTGGCAGGCTGGAAAAGATATTGCAGAAAATCAGGTTAATAGAAAACACAGATTTTGAACTATAGCTAATACTCAGTATTAAACTAATGGTATTTTAGAACTTTTTCATTTTCTGTAACATTCTTCATATTCTCTTGCAACATTTTGTTTTGATACTTTTTATTTTGCTTTATCAGCATTGGATCCACAGTCTGGCTGAGCAGCTTCTCTGGTATTTGGCTGCAGAATTCAAAGTTCAATCTTTGGCTGCTCTCCTAAGTAGCAACCTGTTCCATCCCATACTACTCACAGCCTGTGTTGACAGGGCAGGCAATAAAGCTTATGCTGAAATCTTATCTAATGATTTAGAAGTGATTTTTAAATACTTGGTTTCAGTGTATCAGAAGGACACAAAGTCACCAGCAACTATATTAGAGAACAGGCATGGTGTAATTTGGATTGCTCGACATGAAATAATGCAAGCATGCGTCTATCTTACCTGATTACTTCTAGTGTTATGACTTGGTGTGTTATTTTGCTTTGGTTGTTCCACATTGTTATCCCTGAAAAAAAAACAAACCATGTCATCAGGAAAATCCCCATCTGGTTTAACGACCTTCAGGGATGAGGCTGAAGTGGGGAGAGCAGGATTTCGTGTCTTGACTCCAGCCCTTTCCAGCCTTGATAGGTGACTTCCATGTGTGTGCCCCTCTGTCCATATAATACAATTATCAATAACAACTTGGAAAGTGCACTGTATTTGGGGGAAAAATGCTTGAGAACTGACAACTGGAGTATCTGGATTAAACTACCTGGTAGCAGAGGACTGGCTACTGTGCAACCTATTGCTACTGTTAGCTGGGATGATGTTTTCTTTTTGGTGGGCTGGAATTCTTTGTATAGATAAAGCATCTACCCAGCTTGCTAAATAAATCTGGAGCACGCTCCCATGTGTTGAAACAGGCATTTGTAGTAAGTGAAATACCTGTGTTGTCTTCTGCTTTTCCTGCAAAACTTCCTCCTTATTGCATCACGTTTAATGACTGCTACTACAGCAACAATTACAAGTGGCAACACAAGGAAGAAAAAAATAAGGAGACCATCCCGAAGTGATGTATCTAGAGAAAAAGAATTGGAATAATGTAAGGTAGTAATCTCATTTAACCTCATGTTAAAGCATTTTTGTTCTGCTAAACCCCACCTTTCTTTTGTAAGAACTACAATCTTCAAATTATAATAGATAAAAACTAGTAACTTCACTGAAATGTATAGATTCTATGGTCAGAAAAGTAGGATTCGGCTTATGTATTACAAGTTCTTTCTGCCTTACCCACCCCATGTTGTTTGATACACAGACTTTTTTCTGTCCCATATATTTTGATGGGAATTCTAAAGCAAACAAACTCATTTTGTATTTCCTTACCCACAACTGATCTGCACCTCCTCTTGGCCTGCCTAAGCCTTTAATAAATAGAAAACATTTTTTCCCTTTCCCAAAATAATGAATTTAGTAAAGCTTCATAAAATATGAATTGTTCTTTGCCTCACAGAGCTACAGATGTTGATGAACTTAGCTTGTAAACAGAGAGAGGGAAAACATTTTGTGTGGTCTCAATGTAAAGGCTCTTACACAAGCTGCTTACAACTGCTGTTGGCTGCATGTACCTCCTTAACCCCTCTCATTTCTGTGAGACCCTTTTCACATATAAAGGCTGCTGTTTTCATAAATCATAGGCTGGTTTGGGTTGGAAAGGACCTTAAGAACATCTAGGTCCAACTCCCTGCCATGGGTAGGGGTGCCTCGCACCAGACCACGTTGCCCAAGGCTCTGTCCAACCTGGCCTTGGAACACTGCCGGGGGGAGCTTTTACCACTTACATTGCTCAAGCTATAGTCTTCCTCTATTAAATCCATTTTATCAGAACTCTGTTTTAGATTCCTAAGTAAATATCTAAATATTTAACAACTTAACAATGTAACAGGAATCCTGAGCAACTAATGTATTGCTTTTTAGCTCAGACAAAACAGAGCTCAGATTCTCCCTTGGACCACCTTCCTTGATGTCTGCAGACATGCAGCTCTGATAATAACATCTGCTCTTCAACTTAGTCCATGATTAAGTGTTTCATGTAGTAGAAGAAAACAGTTGCAAAGTGACTGAAACCCCATTATTAGTAGATCATCAGCCATGGGGAGCAGAATGAAGGCCAGTTTCACAATCTTACCTATGTGAGCTGGGCCACTGTCAATGCTGCCCCCGTAGCCTGACCGGTTACAGAATGGAGGTGCCCATCCAGAGTTGCAGTGGCAGTTCCCATTGTTGTTACACACCTACAGTCAACACAACAGGGATTAGTCAAGCAAATGCCTTTTGGAAGTGGCTGCTCTCAACCTCCAGTGTATATTTGGAGTTCCACATGAAAGAGTGCATGTGGAAACCAGAAATATTGAATAATACTGTGTAGAAATACACTAAGTAGTAACTGGGAATAAGCTTTCCCCCTCCATAACATCCCAAAACACTGAGTGATACTGATGCTGCAAGTTAATTCTCTATAGACAGTAAACTTTGGGGTTTTATTTGCCTGCGATATAGTCCAAAGAACTCAGATTTAAAACCTCTGGACTCCATTTTGATCTTTCATGGAGACATTTATAAGTGAGAAATCACTTGTCCTTGTCAAAGGAATATTTTCCTTTTGTAATTCCACAGCTCACTAATAATAGAAAATTCTCAAGGGAGATTCAGAAGAAATGCCCTTCAATGTCAGTGCAGTGTACTGACAACATGAATTACAGATAAAAAGGTCAACTTAACTTTTAATACAGGTGAGAAAACCCCAAAGCCATCGGTCTGATTATTGCTTTTATGCAGGGATTTTGCACCTCTCTTTGTCTTCTAGAAACAGGGCATGAAGACACCATCTACTCACCCCATTGTTGTTACACTTCTGCTTTACATCACAGCTGTAGCCCAGATTACTTGCATCAACACATTGAAAAGCCAAACAGGCCTGGAAAAAGTAATTGGTGTCTTTCAAACTCCAAACTTCAAACAGTCCCATCCTTTTATAAATTGTATGTGCTTACAGTTAATAGTAAATGTATGTGCTTACAGTTCTACAGCTTTTACTTAGATGTCCAGAAAAAAGGCTGGTAGAACATTCAGTACTTCACAATTTATAGTTGCAGAGAAGTCTGTGGATGCATTTTAATGAGTAATTTGGATAACTGATGATGTAGCTCAGTGGTTTGTAGCATCCCAGTTTTTTAAGGGCTAGTTGTGCGTGTGTATCTTAAAAAGCAGATTTTTTCCTTATGGCATAGAAATAAGAGAGCTATGTAATGATTTTGAATGTTCTGAACTTCCCAGTTGGTGAAATATATTCTGTAATGTCGCTGTGATTCATCCTACCTTCTTTTCTCCACAGGCTGTTCCATCATGAACTTGAGCAGGATCAGGGACATCTGATCCTAAGTCAAAGTCAGAAGACCAGCATAAAACCCCAGATGCATTATTGACAACGCTCCAGGCAGGAAGGTTTTGAAGACTAACAGATGTGCACTGGAGCTTGCCACACAGACTATGCCTGTATTGAATGAAAGAAGCTCAGAAACAAGGTGAACAGGGTAAAAACCCTCAGTTTCAGTGCAAATACACCATCCAGTCAAACCTTTTAGCTTGCATTTCAAGGAAATCCTCTTTTAAATTTTATGCTTTAAGAGTTTGTAACAGAATATATATTTTTTCCATTGTAGATTTTAGAGTTAGCTTTTATTTCTGGTGACTTACTGAACAGGACATTTCTTGTACACTCCACCTTCCATTCCACAGTTTCCAAACCTGTCTCCTTTAATATTTGCTCTTTCAAAACATGCATCAGGTGCTTTTCGTGCCCCTGTACAAAAAGCAGTGAATCCTAGTAAGCTACTACAGTCTTAAAAATAGGAGAAAGAAAAAGAAATATTAGGAATATCTATTAGGAGACTACAAGTCTTGTCACATTAAATTATCAACATACCTTTTCCATATATAGATTCACATTGTGAATCAAAACTCTGGCATACTCCATAGTAGCAATAAGCCTTCATGTTGCTGCATGGGTAACCATTCATAATATAAACATCCTCTGGGCAGTAGGCATCGCTTCCATTGCAGTACTCAGGTAGGTCACAGAAGTCCATTTTTGATCTGCACTCTGTTCCTGCCACTTTAAACTGGAACCAGAGAGGAATGTCACCTGACTTTTACTTTGCAACAGCAGGAATGCTAACATGAAACAATGACAACTGGGAGCCTCTTGGGATTTTAAGGGAGACAAAGCAGTTTCTGGGATCAGTTATCTAATGAATATCCAAAACTTCCCTCAGTTTCATATGGTGTAGCTGAACCTACAGAGAGGACTTGTGTAGTTCATACAAAGTACCAATTTAAAAGCAGCGAACTGGTACAGATTTGGGAGAACCTTGGTGTTGCATAATGGAGATCACTACTACTGAGTCACCTGGTTGCTCCTGTCTGCTAGGAGGGATGACACAGAGATGACATTCTAAGCTACTGCCTGAGAGTTGTTGGACACAAAGTTGCTGCTTACACGCTTTCTACTGGTGAATATAGTTTAATAATGGGAAAGTATATTGAGTGCTATGATAGTTCTTTTCAAACATTGCAAAATACTAGTGAATAGTATTAATTTAGATTAATATAACAGCCTACCTTGCAATTTTTGCAGCACAGTCCTTGAGCGCATTGCGATCCAGGTGTGAGTTTGCAGGTTGCAGCATCACAGCAAGGGTTAGTACATTCCTGAAGAACAGCCATGGACAAGGGGACACAACGTTTTTATGTTGCTCTATAGCTAGGAAACTACATGATCAATGCAAGTGCATGGGCAAGCCAGACTTTAAACACACTGTCTCTCTCGTGTGTTCTGAGCTTGACAGCTTTCGGCTCTAACAGGAACCAGCACGCAGTTTGGCTGTATTTTCTCACTACAAGTCATCAGAAAAACATCCATGTTTTGATGTGTTGTGGCACAGGGGTATAGGATATGTTTACGCTTTAAGTGGACACTAAAAGAAGCAGAACACGGGGGTTCACTCCTTATCATTCCTTCTCCTATCTTATTTTTCCACTACAGTAGCAGTGATTTTAGGCTTTTGCCAACATTTATCTTCATATTGCTTGCCAAGATGTAAAATTACAAGGAAAACTCCTCAGATATTAATGAAAATCAGGTATATTGAAAGGCCAGCATTATACAATAAATATAATAATATAGCAACAAATATAATAACACAATAATATACAGCAAGTGTCCAATTGAATTTAATTCATTACCTCTGGTTTGCCACAGTCGCATTCTTCATTACTGTCAACCACATTATTGCCACAGACAGGTTCCTTGTAAACATTACTTGTTTTGGGAGGATTTCTAAGGCAGTTTCCTCCTCCACTGAGAATAAGGTTCTCAAAATCATCAGCACTGCAGGTGCTGAAATTCCTGGATCCACTGGAAGGCATAATATTACTTTTTTATTATAAGCATTTTTGCTTACAGGGATAATACAACTCAAGCCCTTAAAACACAATTCATCTATAATAAATAGCATGGTTTATAGTGCTGGGAGAGCATGAGATACTTCATTTTGACTATTTTGCAATAGAGTATAGTACTAGAAGTTTAAAATAATATTTATAACATAAATGAAGTACTTTCAGAAGTCAAAGAGACCATCAGATTATCCATTCTGGTATCGTATATAAAACAGGCCTTAGAAATCCCTTTTGTGTAATGAGTCTGAATATGCTTGATTCAAAAATACTTTCCAGAAAGGCACCCACCTTACTTGGAGTCCCTAAGAACTCATGAATACATCTTATAGTAGTTTTGTCCAGTGCTCAGTTACCCTGATATATTAATACAAGTGAAGATAGATAAATAATATGATCTTTGCATGAACCCAGTGAATATCTGTAAAGGATTCTCAGTTCTCAGAAGGGTAAAAAACCCAGCAACACACTATCATTAAAATAAATAATTATGAAAATCCAGTTTTTAGGAAGGCTACAAATAAAAAATTACTGGATTGGGGAAAAAATACAACGTTTCAGATAAATTAAAATGGTCAAATCCTAACTCAGTGAATTCACCTCTGCGATTAAACCTTTCAAACAACTCCCCATTCACAAAAGTTCTTCAGGACTCATGGGAGATTCACAGCTTCTAAGGCATAGTCACTGCAGATAATAACAATTATTGAAATAAAACAACTGGAAAGCTTACTTATCTGTGCTGTGCATAATATAGGATGCAGGACACCTCGTGTCATCATGTTTCATTCCAAGATTATGCCCCAATTCATGAGCAACTACTGTAGCGTGACGCAACACATTGTCATGATTCAACTAATAGAGAGAATCAGTGTTAGTGAAACTAAAGAAAATACTGTGTTATTGTTGATTTATTCAAGCCCCAAAGCTCTCAGAGGCTGTGAAGACAGAATACGGAATTGTTTTGGAAAGCAGAAGCAGCAAGAACAAACAACTTATCACTTTATTTTCAGGTAGGGCCAAATTCTGCCACTCTTTGTATTCCTTTCATTAGGATCATGTCCTGAATATTAACAGTTGGCAGCTTGAGCAGAGGATCATGCCCCATCCCTGGCAGTGTTCAAGGCCAGGTGCTTGGAGCAAGCTGCTCTAGTGGAAGGTGTCCCTGCTTGTGGCAGGGGTTGGAACTGGATGAGCTTTAAGGTCCCTTCCGACACAAACCAGGCTGGGATTCTGTGATTCTACAATCATTGTAAGTTGTTTCCAACTGAAATAATTCTATTCTGTTCCATTCTAACACAGTTAATCCCTCATGACACTGATTTCAAAGGAGTCTTCAATGACAAATGTACTGTTAAAGAACAGCTGTTCTGTTTCAAGTTCCGTTAAAGAACAGAATCTGCTTCTGAGATTGTCCATGGCATGGTGGCGTTCATACTGTAAGGACAGAGGCCTCTGGAGATACAATTCTGCCCCAAGGGTGAAGGAGTTAAAAATACTTTCTTATTAATTTTACCATATTTAAATTTTCTGCCTCTTCACAGCCTTACTGTGGGAAAATCCTGACACTTGAGAGTATGGTGTGTTCTGTTTGCTTTCTATCCATGTAAAGAGTAGAAAAATACACACTGTTTTGTAGCTGCATCCCCAGAACACTGTGGTTATGAACTTTAATGCTACGAGGATGGGTTTTCCTTATGCAACCTTGAGTTAGATGAATTACAAAAGGTGATGAAAAAGTTATTTCAGGACGAAATCAGCCAAATGTGATGAAGAGAGATGAGAGAAATTGAGAAATACTTAAAAAGTTTTAAATATACACCAGTCTTTGTATAAGAAACTCCATGAAAGGAACTGTACAACTCCAAGCCTCGTCTCCAAGACTGGGGTGACTTGACCAAACAGGTCAGCAAAGGGTGCATTACTTATTAGGCTGTACTTCTATGGAGACAACGTCTGCCAATAGCAGTACCTACAACTATGTGTATTGTAAATGCACAGGGGAAAGCCTTCAGTTGTCCCACTAGCAGGATATCTGTGATAGTTTAGCAGCTCCAGTGCTAGTTTCTTCCATTAACCACAACACTGTGTACTTACAGTGCTGATTGACCCTCCCTGGACTTGTGAGCAGACAGTACCCACAAAAGCCATTCCAATGGATCCACTGTAAGAGCTTCTCCCTCTGCAACAAAAGCAGTTTAAAGGTGGTGTTGAAAGAGGGGCTGAATGTTTAAAAGTTCTACTTAAAAGACCATGATGAGTTTGAAACAAAAATTGCAAGGCAAATTTTGGTCTTGAGGTCAAGAAGAAATATATCACCATATCAGGGTTTCACTATAATTAATAATGAATACCTGAATAAATTAGCTTGAAAACTATGATGAGTCACCCAAGTCTGCTGTGACAGTGTTTCTGAGTTCACAGAACCACAGAATGGCTGAGGTTGGAAGGGGCCTCTGGAGGTCATTTGGTCCAACTCCCCCCCGCTTAAGTAAAGCCACCTCAAGTTGATTATCTATAAATAATTCATTATAGTTTCTTGTCTATAAAGGTTGAGAGTTTGACAGTTGAGTGAATTTTACTCCAGTTGTATTTTCATTCATACACAACCCCTAAACCATACACATCAGCAACACTGGCAGCATGGGTAGTTCTCCCACTGCACAAAAACTTACATGATGAGATGGCCAACATCATTTCTTGATCGTTTAAGAAGATCTTTCTGTCTCCAAGAGACAAATCTGCTGAGCACATCTCCAGCTGACCCTTCCATCACAGATATGTGGTTTGTATCTGTCCAGATCTCTAATCCAACCAGAACAATCTGGATGTTTAATGCTGCATACATCTGGAAAAAACATAATGGTAATTGCTATCCATCAGTCTGTTTCAACTGAATTATGACAGATTACATCACTGCTACTGAGTAAACAGTAACTTCAAGATAGTGATGAGACATAACTTTATTTGAAATTAAATATAAAATATTAGTATTTATAAATGAAAATACAAAATATTTATGAACTATAAACTAAATATATGTGGTTATAATATAAAACTAAGTAAGAACATATGACTGAAGGCAATCTATTTCATGAAGGTACCTAAACATATCTCTCAGTTGGAGAAGTTGGACAGATGATGTTCATTCATTTTCTTAGCTGTCTTAAGGAGAAACTGGGAACAGATCAGTAGTAGAAACTACAGAATCTAGGCAAAGTATCTGACCTACCCCATCAACATAATTAATGAGCTCAACAGTTTCCTTTTGCACCACAGCAGGATCAGATTTCTTCATCAAAAACTGTAAAATACCATGTAAGAATGTTAGAGAAAGAAATTAATGAAGTATTAAAATGTATTTAGCATTGGATGATATCATTACCCTGTTGTTATCCACAACCACAAATAATTCCACATAGCTTTTCTGTGGCAGGACAGCTCGCTTCATCTGCAGATTAGAAAGCACAGGAAATTAATATAAGATTTATAAGATTTAACAAGTTCAAGATTTTTGCTTATCTTTCTCATGATTTTAATTTCAGGTGCTTATAAAGTAATGATGCATTTTTTAACATAGCCTCAAAGGTCAATTTGCTTTATTTCTCCACACTAATACTTGTATATCAGTAATTCACATCTGGTCAGACACTGGGATGCATGAGCTGGGTGGCAGCTTCATGCCTTTCGTATCATACCCATGACTGCCTTGGGCAGACCTCTGCTCTTCTGCTAAAGGATTGTGTCAAGCTGTGTTAAATTGTGCTGTTCTTCTGTTTCAGGATGTCCTTAGTGATACTCCCACCAGTTTGAGGGCCATGAACATGATGGCAAAACCCACCTGCAGTGACACCATGCCCAAGCAAGAACTCTGGAGACCCTTGGCTGGGACAGACTGAGGAGGTGGCTTGGACTGCAGCTCTCAAGAGAGAAACAGAAATGTATTTACCCTCAAAAGCTTCTCCCTGGTAGAGGTACTGTTTGAAACAAAGGTGTATTTCACAGCCTGCTTCACAAACATCTCCTCGTGATGAAGGCTGCTGTTCAGCAC
Organism: Agapornis roseicollis; assembly: GCA_002631895.1. Lineage (NCBI taxonomy): Eukaryota > Metazoa > Chordata > Aves > Psittaciformes > Psittacidae > Agapornis > Agapornis roseicollis. The sequence continues at coordinate 8,807 of NDXB01021570.1, read as the reverse complement.
ACCACACTGGAAGGGGATATCCTGCATATCTTCTATCTGGTAAAACACATGTTCAAACGTGCTGGATGTGTTGAGTGGCTCCATTCCATACCATTTGCCACCAATGTAGAGAATTCCTCTAATAATGATAAAAGAATGAACGATTATTCCACAGGTTTTCCCTCGTGGTTATGACAAGATGATTGAATGACAGCTGGATACTTAGAAACTAGAACTGTTCATAGCACTCGATTGAAATGAGTTATTATCTTAGATTATCTTAATACAGGGTGTAAGTTCAAATGACTAAAAGGGTCTCTTTTAGTTCTTATCTCTAGTCTCACTCCTAGCCCCATGCAGCTAAAGTAACCTAGTATTTTAGAAAAAGATATTTTCTAAGACACACAGAGAGGCTAAAAGCAATCACCAGGGTGTCTATGAGGGCAACAGCAGTATCGCACTGCTGAGTGCATTTGTCCATAGCTCATAGCTTCTATTTAGATTATAGGATCATAGAATCATAGAATAGTTAGGGTTGGAAAGGACCTTCAGATCATCCAGTTCCAACCCCCCTGCCATAAGCAGGGACACCTCACACTAAACCAGGCCACCCAAGGCTTCGTCCAGCCTGGCCTTAAACACTGCCAGGGATGGAGCACTCACAACCTCCCTGGGCAACCCATTCCAGTGCCTCAGCACCCTCACAGTAAAGGATTTCTTCCTTAGATCCAATCTAAACCTCCCCTGTTTCAGTTTGAACCCATTACCCCTTGTCCTGTCACTACAGTCCCTAATGAAGAGTCCCTCCCCAGCATCCCTATAGGCCCCCTTCAGATACTGGAAGGCTGCTCTGAGGTCTCCACGCAACCTTCTCTGGGCTGAACGGCCCCAACTTTCTCAGCCTGTCTTCGTATGGGAGATTATGCTGTCTCATGTTATCCTCTGTGAAGGAATTTTGGGAAAAGGGAAAAAAGGGGTAGCTGAGGGAAACTATAAAACCTGTAAAGAGTTTGAGCTTCATCAAAAGGTGAAATATTGAAAGTATTTTAAAAGATTTGCAAGATAGGATGAAAAAGCTGCATGATGAATTTTACTGTTTTACATTGGTACTGCACAATGAATTACCCTGAAGTAACAAGCAGAAGTTAATACCTAAGGCCATCGCATGTGCTAAGAGCAAGGACCGAGTCAGCAATTCCTTCAACAGTGCCACGATAATAACAGTGTGTCTGAAATGCAACAAAACCACACAATTAATGACAAAATAAGGTTGTTGCCTTCAAATGCAATCTTATTTTCTAACTAACCTTTGTATTTGCATGACATTAAGGTTGGCTGTTACAGATTCTACCTGTTTTAGAAGTAATCCCAGCCTTCTCAGAGTAAAATATGACTTGACATGAGTACCTGCAACAGGTCCCTTGCTTCTCAAAAACAACCAGCTTTTTAGTTTAACCCATCACTATCTTTTAGCAGAATCTTTTCACCTATATTGCTCACCCTGCTCTTAAACAGACTCCTCTCAAAGGCTGATATGAGATCTACAGAGCAGCCCATGAAGTGCTGCTGAGTTCACATACAGTTAAAAGTTGAAATGAAATGCAAAAGTATTTATAAGGCTTGTTTGGCACCAAAAACCTACAAAGCTTTGATGCTGCTGTTGTATCTTTAATTGCATACTTATGCAAAGGCGACCTTATCAGGCAGCTCAAATTCAGTCTTGGCATAATCTCCTGGCATCTCCTTCCACACCTTGGAAAACAGTGATGGGTATCACCATAAACAGCCCATTCCCTCATAAAACACCAAACCTCATGTTTTGTATCAGTGGTAACTGTTAAACAGAAATGCTGCAAATGTGAAGACTCACAAAAACCTCTTTCCAGACATATGTATTTCCCTTTTGCAGCTGCTTTATGTGCATCACTTGTATTTTCCTTTCATTGCCAGAAATGAAACCTATTTTCACTGTCCTATTTTAGAGATACGAAGGCACTCAGAATTAATGGTTGTGCATTCGCTTTTGCTTTAACAATACATTTAGATGCATATACATCCTTGTTGCCCTCAGTTCTATTAAACTGTTCATATCTCCTTCAATTCATAAAGGCTGGCTTCCCCATTTTCAGGAAAACTCTGACACAAAAGGGGAATTTTATTACATACAATACCTCATTTTTTGATTGTGTGGCCTCCAGTTTCCCATTTTCCCCATATGTGTAGAGCATAAAGTCTTCACTAACAAGCTTTCTGGAAACAGAAATAAACCACTGCTCTTTTAACAGAAGTAAATCAAGAATTCTAGTAAGAAATACACACTGTTAGCAGCACACTCATGCTAATTGATATTAAAATCCATGGATGTGAAACAAAATACCTTAAAATGAGCTGAATTACTTGGAAAATAAGTTATTTTGGGATATTTTAACTAAAGTAATGTAAGGTGTCCCTGCTTATGGCAGGGGGGTTGGAACTGGATGATCTTAAGGTCCTTTCCAACCCTAACGGTTCTATGAGTCTATGATTCTATGAAAGTATCCATAGAAAAGGATCTGAGCAGCCTACACTGCATCAGGGCCTGGGCTATTACAAGCTCAGGAATGAGGAACAACAGTAACAGACACATTTCTTACATACAACATGGCTAACAACCCTCCCCTCGCTAGTAAAAGGCTAATATTGAGATGAATTCTAATGTTCCGTAAGGATTGTCTGAATTGTACTCTCTTGTGCTGCTAATAATTAATTAAAATACATTTCTTCACAGCCAGAAAAAATATTATTCCCTTGCATTTGCAAGCTCGGATCATAACAGAGATACCATTTAACAGTCATATTGTAATTAGCATAATCTCCCATTTAAATGGTTTCTTCTTCTTCAGTGTAAAAATACTTGTCTATATGCAGCTAACTCCCAAGATGGTGTGATTCCTTAGAACACTCTATTGCATACTTGTTTCTCTTCAGTTTTAGGAGATATGTGCCATTTCTGGTTTTAACTGAGTATGAAAGATTGTCATCAGAATGCTCCTGAAAACAGAACAGAAGATATCACTTGATTAGGAGAGTTTCTACTTGGTCGTTTTATCCAGGCTTTGAGAAGTGATGTCCAACTACTATATATGTTTGAATTATCTACCAAAACACAGACTCCTGACCTTTGTGCCTTCTATATGTCAGTCTCAGCAGCACACTGCCTATTTTTCCCTATGGAAAGTTTAAATTCTATTAATCTATACATTTTCATTGAGAAGACAGAAGGGCACAGCACATGAATGTACCCTTTACCCAACTACCACATCATGTTTCGTGACACCTTATGTAAATGACTCACAGATTCTTCCCCCCCTAATAGCTTTGCATGAAGATGACTAATGCTGTTTCATTACCAGTTACTACAGTACTTGAACTCCCTATCTAGCACAAAGGTAAGTGACCTCAGAACTGAAGAAGAAAGGCTCAGATCATTCTCTTTGAACTCATTCATCTATGCAACTCTGGCACCATTTCTACTAAGCGAGCATCGGCCCTTTAGGTCTTACATGGTTGAGATCCTCTGGTTATCCAAAAACCAGATACAATGAGCAAAAGGACACACACAACATGGATGTTAGTTCAAGTTCAAGATCTAATCTGACTTGGAGGAAGTGGAAATATTCTTCATATTCCTTCTTACTTTTATCTGGCAAGGCTGTTAAAAGCACTGGAAGTTTGAAAGGCACTAACTTAAAGTGCAATTGCAGATCTTTGTGGGAACAAATTTACTCAAAACTACTCAAAAACACAAAGAATCTGAAGAGATAGTGCAGGGCACAATCCTTCACAAAAATAATCTATATACGCCATACACTGTGTGTGTAATATTAGCATTGTGCAAACCAGCAACATCAGAAGAAAAAACCAGATGGAATAACCAACCTCATGATAAAATGGGTGATGTTTCTCTCTGCCTGTCAGACGAGGAATAGTTATTTCTAATGTAGAAAGTCTGGATGTTTGTTGAGAAAATACACCTGAAAATAAAGAACTTTTGGATTATGCTGGGAAAGTCACAGAAATCAATGTTTTTATTCATGGCCAAGTTACTCTTGGTTTCTGAGTGTTGAAAGTAGATGTGTGTGGCTTCGTTGCATATAGAGAGGCTGCTTTGACTGTATTTAAGGCTAATGACTGCACCATCCCAAACACAACCGATGTAAAGTGTTAAAACCTGCAAATTCAAGCAAAAGTTTTCTTAAACAGGGTGTCCCAAACTGGCTGCTATCTTAGCTTTACTTCTTGGTCTTAGTTACTTACGTTATAAACTGGGTATTGGCTCCATTTTTTCTCATTCCTTCATATAGACAATATCAAACCAAATTACTTATCAAATGAAAATAACATAAATCCCTCAGCCAATATGACAGTGACTTAATAGAGAATCTCAAGAACAAGAAAAAAAGAGTAATGATAAAAAATCCTTTCCTGTATTCAGTGCATACTTCGATAGCGATGAAGAAACAGCTGAGGCCTGTAGAGCACAAGAGAAACTATTGAATGATTTAAACACAGTCTTTCTTCATTCTCACATATCCTGGATTATTAACTTTGTCTTTCATTTTTGAAGCAGTTTTTCCTCTTCCATGATCTGCACTTCTAACCTCATGTACCACAGAAAACCCACGCAGGTATCCTCTCTGTCCACCCATCTGTCCCCTCACAGTGATTTCTGAAGTTAAAATCCCCAGTGCAAAGGTTGCTAACATCTCAAATAGAATTAAATTCCTTCAAGCTTTGTGAAATCGCTTCCTCAGTGCCAGGAAGCTTGTGCTGATCTGTGAATCCATAGCAGGGCTCTGCGGGAGTGGCTTATGGACGTACATTACTATTGTTTTGAATGATAGAGCCAACTTTGCCAGGGTATTTCAGAACTTACAGAGAACTGGAGAAAACTGTATCTCCATTAGCTTATATTCAGCCTCTAAATAAAGTGTGGAATGTTTTTTACTGTGTGCAGAGCCATTTGCTGTGCTATTGCCTCCTAGTTACTGTTACATCCCGCACTTGTTCACTTCTCCCTCTTGCTCATGTCTCCACTTCCTTTTGTCCTTTACTTGAGTAAACAAACTCTCCCTTCAGTCCTCTCCTTTCATTTAAATCACTTTACTTATATTCCTTTCCCTATTTCCCTGAATGAGGAATACTTCAGAGTTGTCCTCTGGATGTAATTCTGCCACTTGCTGTGAGTATAATCGTGGCCCACAGTGTTGTCTCCAGCCACTGCCTGACATTGCCGCATTTTGTTTGTTCCAGCCACAGCCAAACCCTTGCAAAAGCTTTGTAGCCTTTTACACTGTTACCAGGATTATCTCCAGAACATTGTGCTAATGCAGGAAGCTACAGGTAAGAAGTCTGCTGAGTATCTGGCTTTAGGTGAATAGTTTATAAAGACAAAACCAATCTCTAGTGACTTTATTTATAATTGTGTGAACTTGAATTCATCTTCCCTTTTCCTGTCTGCTCATCAGTCTGGTTTGAGTGCAATCAACAGAGGCAAAACCATTGCTTTTAAACAGTAATAACATGGCGTTTAACAGTGAAAGTAGTTTCTTCCTCTTAAATTGTCCTTGCATAAGGAAACAGATTTCTTCTCATTTATGGCAGTCCAAAGTCACCCTCAGCCTCCTATGTGTCTGTGAAAGGAATATATAATAGCAAAGGAGCCACAGAATCACCCATTCAAAGCAGGGAGGAGGATTTGTCAGTGTAATGGTGATCTCTACCCATCAGATAACATCAGGATCTTAAAAAGCTAGGTGCAGGTAGCATATATTTAATGTTAAAGGCTGCCACTGCAACCAGAATGTGGAAGTTGCTATTGGCAAACAGATCTCGGTTGAATGATCATCTCTCGACATTTACTTCTTTGCTCTTAATCTTCAGCAATTTTACTATGAAATCACAAAATCCATCTGAATCTCCTATCTGCAGCCAAATCATAAATGGCAATGAGTTAATGAGGAGCTAAAACAAAACTGTAGGGATTTCCCTTACGTTACTGATGAAGAAATCTTTCTCTACAGTCTTTACTCCTGATGAGAGTAAAGTGCAGTTCTGACAACCAGCATCCTGTGCAGAAGAGGATGTATTTACATACCTACTACATCCTGGAGGAAAAACCACAAAGAGCTCAACTATAAAAAGCTTCCAACCTGGAATCTTTTCCATTCACCCTTTTCTTTATTTTCTCAATTAGCAGGTCAGCTGATAGCTTAGTGCCTGGGGAGAGCCAGGACTTGATTTCAAAGCTGTGCTACATTATGATCAGGACCAGAGAATATGAGAAGACTAGGAGAAACTTTCTGAATACATGAGAAAAACTGAAATGAATCTTACCTTTCATCCCAAAAGGTTTTCCAGTTAAAGTTAGTCCAAAAGTGAGTAAAAATAGGCTGTGTTTTAACATTTCCTGGAGAAACTACTACAGTAACCCAGCATACACTGTGTACCTTGGCAGTATGCAGGAGAACTAGAAGAACAAGAACTGTCTGCTCCAAAGGTAAACAGCAGAAAAAGCACTTGGATGCTTCATCTCTGCTAAGGAAACGGGAAGTAAAATTTAATCCATTAGGCTTTCAAAACCAAACTGGTTAGACAGCTTAATGCAAATAAAAAACAGCACAGGCTTAAATGCTGATTACAGAAAGAGCACCAACCCATGCCAGGATCAAACCGCTTTATTCCAAAGGACTTTAGTACCCCAATGAGATCATATGAGATTAGAAGCATGCTACCAGTGCATAAAATAGGTTGTTTATAATGGTGATTGTGAGCTCAGTAAAAAAATGAACGTAGAACAATCTACTTTTAGAAAGTTCAACATGTTCTTTTCCCTTTTCTTCAGGTTTACTTTAAAAATAACCAAAACACAGTGTATATGAACACATGGAACCCCCCCAAACTCATGGAAACCCCCCAAACAGAGGTTGTAACCAGCCTTTCTATATTAAAAATAATTCTCCTCACCAAAGATCTGTGGCTTGGTGCAGCTCATCCCTCTTCTAGGTTCAGAATAATCTTCCAAGGCATCATACAGCCACATTGCCACCAAAAGCAGCAAACAAATGCTTCTAAAACTGGATAAATGTGCAATGCATTTGAGAAGCATCAAGCACATTTAGAAGCTGAAAAAGGAGACTGAGGCAGCACAGTTTTCAAGCTAAAACATTTACATTAATTAATTTTAATGAATTCATTCATTAAACCAGAGCAAATATATTTTCCATTGCTAGCAAATCACATGAAACAATGGCTTAAGTGAAAGAGAAAGAGACGCTGATGTGTTGGTAAAATCAGCTTGTACAAAGCCTGCTCAAGTCCATCTCCCTAATTTTACACTTGTAACTAATGTTCCTCAGCCAAGCACAAGGAGTTAGAACTCGATAGCCACATTCCCTGGGTCTATGTCTGTAGCACAGCAGCTTTCCCTGACTCCAGAAGCTGGGATCCTACTGAAAATTAAATGAATCCAATCTTTTATTTATAGTCTGTCTCCTACGTGGTGAACTATTAGCATGTAACTCAGAAGACAGAATTCTGTTGCTCCAGATGTTGCTGGTTTATGAGGTCCTGTAGCACTGACATGATTTTAAGGATTTCCCATCTCTCCAAGAGCACTTTATTTTAATAGGAAAAGGACTAAGGACCTCATGTGTGAACCTCATGCAGTTCAACAAGGCCAAGTGCAAAGTCCTGCACCTGGGACAGGGCACTCCCAAGCACAAACATAAGCTGGGCAGAGACTGGATGGAGAAGCCCTGAGGAGGACTTGGGGGTGTTGGGTGAGGAGAAGCCGCCCCATGACCTGGCTTCAGTTTGTGCTTGAGCCCAGAACCTGCCCATGTGCTGGGCTGCACCCCGAGAGTGTGAGCAGCAGCTCAGGGAGAAGATGTTTCTCTCTACACAGAATCCCTCACCAAAGCTGATGCTGAAGAATCCCCAAACCTCCAATACAGCTTCTACACTCTTTCAATGGTGGCTTTGATTTCAAATATCATCATTGCAGTAGCGGTGATACTGAAATACCACAAACACCAAGCAGGACACAGCTACCAAAAACTCCAGAGCTCCTAGTAACTGCTGTGTTGGATTCCTGTCAACTTCTGTTTGCATTTGTCACCCAGAGAGGGGAGAAGGACAAACCCCAAACCAACCCAAAATCAATAAACCACCAGCACTGGCGTGATGCTGGGAAACAGATCTCAACCTTTTTTTGTAATTAAAAAACCTCTCAACTGAGTATTCCTCCCCTGAATCACTGAGCTGAAGAGTGTAAGTGTCTACTTCAGGGTGTTTCGAAAGCATCTGAAAACATAACGGATATAAAGGGAATGTAAAGTACAAGATAATTCAGGTCTTTTTCTTAGAACAACAAATCTCTGTCTTCAGATCACTATGAAACTGCTGTTGGCACAAGTTAAGCTAAGGGAGAACTGCAAGATGTCTGTTCAAAACAAATTACCATGTCTGGAAACTCTGCTCCTGAGAGTTGCCACCATCAAGATCTGAGAGTCTCCAAAAGACATTGGTTTTCCTGGAAATGAAAATATGAGGGAGACCAGATAAGGATACTGGACTCTGCATGCCTGTGCTGCCTGTGAAGCCAACACTTGCTTCCCCATCAACAGCTTTTACTCAATGCATTTCAAAACACTGAATAAAAGCAGTCCAAGTCATGCAGTGCTAGTGCTTCCTCTAATGGATGGAATAATAAGGATCATTAAAACAAATGCCACTAAAATAAACCAAAAGCACAAAGAAACTACATCCTGCTCTAACCCTTAACTATT
>NDXB01021569.1:14828-27048 GCA_002631895.1 Agapornis roseicollis | reverse complement strand
TAAACCCCCCCCCCCCCCCAAAAAAAAAAAAAAAACAAAATTTATATGCATTTTAAGGGTGCTTTGTTGAGCGTCCCAGTAGGTTATAATTTTGACCCGAAGCAACTCCATTCTCTTCTGTATCATGACTGCATGAAAAGAATTAGTATCTTTTTGTCACTCTTCAGACCAAGTTTGTCTTCAAAATATTCTTATATCCAGGCAAAAGAAATATTTCATCTAATAAGCTCTTCTTTAATATCTCTGGTCCTTTTCTCCCAAATTAGGATTCCTCTGTCAGTGCAGGCTGCTATGATTCTGGCTGATGCTTTACAATACATCCACTTTACCTGGCTGAGCAGAGCAAAAAATGAGCTGCTGTTGAACTCACTATGTCATGCTAAAATACTAGTCATATCAGCTTAATGTTGCATTAATTGTTCATTTTTTCCTGTTTGTACCATGCTGTTTCTCTGACTGTAGGACAATCCCATCATTTCTTATTTCATTTCAATGAAAGTGTTACTGTTAGAGTATGAGTTATATCTATTTTATAGTGTCTATCACTCAGAATGAAGTTTGGTATCTGAACTTTGCAGCCTCCAGCATGTTACCACTTGCCATCCAGGTAGATCAATCATTTCTAACACATTTAACTCCAATCCTTTATTTTCCTTCATAAGTTGCAAGGTCACCTTAAACCCTGAAAAAGGCCACTCTTTAAGCAGCAGAAAGATGAATGAGCAAGGAGGTGGTGCATTCACTGTTGCTATAGGCTGGTTGTTTTCAAGCGCAGATCTATCTAAAATACTAATAGTATATAATAAAAGGCAAAGCAATTTAGCAAAATTCTACACTGGTGAGTCAGATCCTGCTCTGTCAGGAATATGATCTCAGGTCCTAGAAAATGCCATTGTGGCCAAGTACCATTTTGCCCTGACCTTATCCAGACCAGCATGTAAAAAAGCATCTCTCCACAGCTTTCTGTCTCTTCCTTAGATTTTCAGGGAAAAGCCAACAGTTTATTATTTCTAATCTATTGAGAAGCCAAATGTTAACCTGCTGTCACTGTACTGAGGAAGTTGTCAGAAGTATGTTGCTTCTTGCCTGGATTTTAGGGACCTAGTATTAAATAAAGCTATATTGACTGGTGAGGTATGTATATTTGTGACATTTTCAGGTTCAGTGCTCCTTTCTGTACTGGAGTTTGTGGGGTTTTTTTGAACACTTGTGCCTGTTCTGGAAAGATGAGAGTAGTGAAATGGCAAATTTTCCATGAAACTATTTTCTCAGAACTATTGAGAGTAGGTTAATCTACAAAGGACAGAAGGTCTTCACAAAGCATGGTATCTCAGCAGCACAATAGGGGATGAAAGTCATTGTGACAGCTGCAAGGTAAGGCACACTGTAAGGAACAATTGATACATTGATGGGATCTAAATTAACTGTAAGTACTTGGGGAAAAATGTCCCAGCTGTCATTGTGAACAGATCAGATGCAATCTTTCCCGTGTTCAGCCATGATTAAAAACCAAAGAAGATGTTACAATGTGTTAAGGAGAGAATAGAGAATACTTTTGAAAATACTGTAAAGCCATTTTATATATCAGTGTGTGAGCTCACCTTAAACCACGTGCTCAGAATTATCACCCCGTCCTGAGGAGGATGTATCAGAAATAAAGAATAGGAGCTCTGAAAGTCTGTCTTTTCAGGGAGATTGTTAGGTCAAATTCATTCTTTGATTTATACCTTGTGCTGTCCCTTTGAAATCAAATGGTTCCCCAGGTTATAAATCACTACACAATATGACCTATTTCATTTAGTGAAGGGATGCATGAAAATGCTTATGATGAAGAAAGACAAACTAGTGAATGGAATACCGCAAACAGAAGCTTTTATTTGTCATGCTGAGCAATCTTTGCTCTGAAATGATCAGCAACACATAAAAGCAAATACAAGCTTATAATTTTATGTTAAGTAGGCATCTTGCTCCATATGAAATATATCATCTTTCCCCTGCTTATCCTGCTGAACAATAATTTGGGGGCACAGAGGTAGAGGAGGAAGAGGATTTAAATTTTCTTAATCGGAGGTAAGACTTAAGAATCAGCATGGTTCTGGAAAAACGTGCTTTGTTCTGAGATGCCCTTCATTTTGATGCACATTACAACAAGGCTATTTGACACCATTGATACAGAAGGAAAAGGCAAGGTCAGGCAGCAATGCAAGATAAACCAAACAATGCACCCAGGAGTTGATAAGCAAGGCAAAATGTATTAGAGCATGATTTTGAGAAACTTTAGAGCCTTTAAGCAACACAGGGAAACATCCTCACATTGCACCCATTCCCATGTTGTGGTAGCAAATAAACACTGAAGAGATCAGTAAGTGTCTTTGGGTTTTTAAAACCCTTGCCTTTATTTACACTAATTTGTAGCTAGTACAAGGTAGAATATTTAGGTACTAATGAGAAACCTTTGTTTTCTCCTGTGTTTGAAATGCCTTAACTGAATCAGAAACTATTCTTCTATCAAGTCACTATAAGGTAATTATTAGAAATGAAAGCTGATCAGAGAGGGAGATACTCAGCCTGTGAATCTAATTCGTAACAGGCAGGAGAGCACAATTTCATCAGGGCAGAAAAGGAACATTTCATTCTCCTGTTACACGCCTCAGCAGGGAGAAAGCCAGAATGGAGCATACCACAGAGGCTCTGAATCTCTGTGCTGGATTATGTGATTTACTGGAGAAGGGAGGGAGAGAGGGGAGAGGAGGGAAAGGAAAAAACCCTAAAGACTCCTCTCTCCTGGTTTGATTAATAGATTCTATGACCCATTTATAATGATGGTTCATATTTGTGACTCCACTGAATCGAGGCAGAAAGGGGCAAGCCATGGTTCAAGTTTAGTCTTCCCACATCATCAGTTTTCTTTCCTGGAATATCAGAACGTGAGAGACCACATCTAAGAGGGGCTGTTGTTCTGATTTTCTTTGCATGGGTGTGTACAAGATAAGGAAGTGTTTCCCATCTGCATTGAAGTTTAGACCACAATGGACACTACTACTTTTACATTTAGTTTGCTATCAGGTAACTTTAAGTAGAATTTAATATGGCTGTACATTTTATTTCTCACTTTGGTTTACTGCTTGGCCAAATTGTTGGATTTAAATTGCAAATAATTCTAGTTTGGTGTTGAAATAAAGACTGTGTGTTTCCTACCGCTTTCCCACTAGGTCTTGGCTCAACTATTTATTACAGTGACAGGTATATTCATCATGTGTGTGTGAACAAATCTCGTCCTGTGGGCTGTGCATGACAGTTGGTTATGGTCACAAGAGTCACACAGCCATGTGGCTCACTGTGGGATGACATACCCTCTGTAACTAGATAGAATGCCTGAACAATTCCCAGCAACTTTGATTTGCTCACAGGTCTTCAGGGAGCGAAAGGCAGTAGAACAGAAGCAGGCTTTCAAAATTTTAGGGATGTAGGAAGTAGTTTCCTTTTCTATTGCAGGACCATGATGTGTAAATCACCTTGGTTGTCAAATGAAGATTTGCATAGACTTTATAAACATTATTGATGCATTCCATTGAGAACTGCATTAGTCCAACTGTGTGCTGCAAAAGTAAAATAGCCCTTGTGGCATTCTTAACAATGCCCCTTACCAAAACCAATTACACAAGTGTGCCTACTGTGTATGCCGAAAACTTAGCTAGATATCACTTGATAACTCTTGGCAAATGGACCATTCAAATATTTATCATGGTAATTGTTGTCTTCCTCAGTAAGTTCACAGAAGGTTTGCAAGCTCTGTATTAAATGTGCATCTCAGCTTCCCTTACACAGAGTGTAGCACATTTTACATGCACTTTTTCAATGTTCATGAATTTGAAAAAGTCACTAACTTTTCAGCACTAGTTTTGGGAAATCAACCAGAGAAGTCTTGTATGACAATAATTGCTTTAGTTCCTAAAAGCAGGAGCAAACTTGACAAAATATTAATAAACTTGACACCTCTAAAGTACTTCTGTCTCCTCTCCTTTCTTTGGAACTTTTATAAAGGAAGTGTGACACCTTTGCATAAAAGGAGGAAAAAAAAGGATTTTCTTAGGCACTATTCTACTGTCTTCAACACAAATGTATTTTGGATAAGAACAAAAAATATTCATCAATGTTATTACAGTGAACATAGCACTCAAACTGTGACAGCTGAGCTCTTGTAGTGCAGTGCCTAGGCAACAAGCTGTAGCAGGTGCAGACAATAAACCCAGTTGGGTACACCTCATACAATTCAAAATTTTTTATAGAACTGCTTTGCGAGTAAGATTTCAGGAAAAGCAAGCAAAAGGTGAAAAATCTCTATAATAAATTTTTAACACAATTTCTAGAGAGGGCAAGCATAAAAGTTTACAGTTCCCATTATGACTTTCTCTGAACCAGAGAAACCCTTCAGATTATGGTAAGGTGGGTATGCCAGGGTTATAAATAGATTTATAGGAAGCACTGGTGCAGTGAGTAAATGGGCTGTTGCTTCTAGCAAGCTCCCAGGAGTAATCACATACGGGCTTTGCAGCTTCTCCAAGGGCAGGCATCCTGACTAGTGTGTCCTACCAACAGCAGATAGCAGTGAACTGTCAGCAGTCTCCAGAATTGCCCTGAAGCAGTTAAATCATTCAGGTTTTTTCTTGCTGCAGCACATACCTAATCTACACAGCCAGATATGCTCTCTGTGTCAATATATAACCTACACATGTACCTGTTGTTTTTGTGATGTCTCTTTATTTTTGTGACTGTTATGTGGGGATATCTCGTGGAAAACTTAGCTAAGTAGACTAATAATGAGAGAGTACTTTTTGTTTGTTTGTTTGTTTTTCTCCTTTCTTTCTGTTCCTGATATACTTAAAATAGTATCTTTTCTGCATATTAATTTTCACATGGGTAGATGTTCAGTTCTGACTAACCATCATAATTTAAAACTGGTTTGTGTGGTAAGGATCCAGCTCCTTGCATTTATGCTCTTTCTGAATTGCATTCAAGTGTCAAGTGGATCTGAATCAGCAAGAAGAGGCCACATTCTGTCCACGTTCCATTGTGAACCTGCAGCTGTGTCCTACAGCATCTCAGCTTTGATAAGAAACTTACACTGTGAAAGCCCCCAAGTAAATGTGTTAATACTATAAGCCTGAACAGAAACTCTTCACAACGTAGGTTACTTTAACAGTTAAAAGAGCGTTATGCTGCTTGTTTACTTCTGTGGGTTCTTCATCACTAACAAAAGGATGCCCTTTTTAGTACTTCATGAGTTTCTCTTGCCCTGTTGGTTTTAGCCACCTATCATGTCATACTGGTGACAGCTGTTTATTGCCACCAGCACATGTTGATTTGATGCCTCTGATGCCTTTTTGTGCTATCACTTTTTTCCACTTGTTGTCTTAACTGAGGCTAAGAGTCCCTCAGAGGTCAGGTACACCAGCTGAAGAACTGAGTGCATAAACAGACTGTCAGTGGAGCAAACTGCCTCTTTGATATAAACCAGGAAAGACAGGGAATTAACTGTTCCAACACAAACAATGTATTTCTTTCTCTTACTTGCTCAGCCTTTTCTGCTGTTGCTGCTGGTGGTTGTGTTGTTTCTCCCAGCCCTAGAACTAACTGTGCTACTACAACAAAGTATGATTTTGCTTATTTGCCTGAAAAAAACTGAGTGCACATTTGGTGAAATACCATGCCTTTCTACAGTTCTAATGCATCCTGACTGGGTCCTTTTATCATACACATAATAGGAATAAAAAAGAATACTTGCCTCACATAAGGGGAAAGCACTTCATGTAATGGTGACGTTTTTCAGCTGTTACCCTAAGCATCCAGGGTGAATGGTATGGTTTGTTTGTACAGACAAGAAGTCTCAGTGCTTCAAAAACCCTCTGGTAGCTAATGTACAATAAGAATTTACTACAATTGCTATAAATAAGAGTTTTCCTTCTCAGAATGAACACTCTTGTTCAAGACTGTGTTAAGCTTCTTGGATATTTATTCCACTCAGGCGATATCTCAGTATAAAAATTTCCAGACAGCTAGCTGATGATGATAAACTGATTGCACTTGTGGACAATTTTTTGTTTCCATTTCTTTTCTCTCTATAAGAAGACCCCAGCAATAACTTAGTTATTAAAATAAATGTGGAATTATTATGGGAAAATGCTTGCTTATTTGATGCATTTATGCTAGGTCATGGCAGATTTGCATTGCTGACAGATTTGAACATCTCATAATCTTGAAATTTTTATTCTCCCCACAAACCTTTGAACAGCATTAATATCTCACAGCTATTACAGGTAAGGAAAAGACCAGATGAAGTATTTAGAATTTAAAAAAGAGAATCTGATACCATTAGGTCTTTAAAAATCAGAAAGTATTGCTGTTCAAGATAAAGATTAATAAGTCTCATTTAACAGGACTGTGATATTAACATATCATGTCTTAACATTTTCATGAAGAGTTTACTGTTGATCAACTAATTTTCAAAAGCATTAAGGACATGAGTTACTTTCAAGGGTTTCAGAATTATCGGAGTTAGAGTAAAATTCAGCAGCTGGGCAAAATATTAGGAAAATATCTGGTACACAGAATATATTTTTTAAATTTCTTTCTAAAACAAAAAGTGATGCTAATGTTATTTTTTTTTTTTTTTTTATTCTCAAAGTGTAGTGCATGTAGAGTGAGCTATGTGAAAAATAGTAAAACTGTTTTACTGGTTTTTACGGTAAAACTGTTTTACCAGTTTCATTTGCAGAAATCACAGGTGGTTATTTCAGTTTTTTGGGGTGAGGATGACAGGATAAAAAGTGGCAGCTACTGTGGTTTAATTTTAGCAATTTAAAATGTAGTAAGTATAAATAACTTTCTCCATGCAAGCCTTCTTACCTGGGGAAAAAAACACTTCAAGAAAAGTTTAAGTAAGGATGTTGGGGGGAGAGGGCGAAATCATGCTGGGAGTCTTGTTTACCAAATAAGAGCTTTAAAACAGGGAAAGAGGACAGAAATAGAGAGATTAGACACAGAAAACTAGCGGCAGTTTACAGATCCTTTAAATATCAATACATCCTTAAGGGTTTGATTTAAAATGCACTGTGGTTGTGTGTAATCTTACATCAGCAGAGGATTCTGGGACAGTGCTGAGCCACTTTTCATCCATTAATATTTTTCCCCATTCTTTCTCAATGGACGTTTTTTCTTCTTCTGTAGTGTTTGAAGAGATCTAGTTCATAATTAGTATATCTGTAGGGATTTTGCAGGTGAAACTTTTGCAATTCACACATTTGTCTTCTTCAGGAGGTTATTAGACTAGAGCACAGATCATTTATCTCCTTTTGTAGGTTTCTGACAAACCTTTCTTAGCTCCCTATGGGAGTGTGGGAATTGTAATATAGGCAGAAAATTGACCCTGCGTGAGTGAGTCTGTGAGAGTAGGAATACATACATCTTAAAACAACAAGGCAAATTCCAATTTGCAACATTTAATAAAGCATTTGAAATTGTCAAAAAAAAAAAAAAAAAAAAAAAGAAAAAAGGAATTATTTATTATAGGCTTTAAAAAAAAAAAAACAAAAAAAAAAAAAAAAGAAAAAAGGAATTATTTATTATAGGCTTTAAAAAAAAAAAAACAAAAAAAAAAAAAAAAGAAAAAAGGAATTATTTATTATAGGCTTTAAAAAAAAAAAAACAAAAAAAAAAAAAAAAGAGAAAAGGAATTATTCATTATAGGCTATTAAAAAGAAAAACCCAAATAATTTACCCTTAGTGTTGACATTGCTGCATCCTTTCTGAAAATAAAACATTTGCGTCAACTCTGAAATGGAAGGAGAGTAGCCTAAAAAGGACATGGACCTCTTGAAGCAAATACAGAGGAGGGCCAGGAGGATGATCAGGGGACTGGAGCACCTCCCGTATGAAGATAGGCTGAGAAAGTTGGGGCTGTTCAGCCTGGGGAAGAGAAGGCTGCGTGGAGACCTCATAGCAGCCTTCCAGTATCTGAAGGGAACCTACAACAATACTGAAGAGGGACTGTTTATCAAAGACAGTAGTTATATGGTGAGGAGTAATGGGTTCAAACTGAAAGAGGGTAGATTTAGTTTAAATATATGAAAGAAATTCTTTACTGTGGGGGTGGTGAGGCACTGGAATGGGTTGCCCAAGGAAGTTGTGAATGCTCCATCCCTGGCAGTGTTTTAGGCCAGTTTGGACAGAGCCTTGGGTGACATGGTTTAGTTTGAGGTGTCCCTGTCTATGACGGGGGATCGGAATTAGATGATCTTAGGTTCCTTTCCTACCCTAACTATTCTATGATTCTGTGAATATGTCATCAGAAACGTGGAGGTGGGATCCATTAAGAAACCTGCTTTCAAATAATTCGGCATTACAAGTCCCCAGTTCCTAAACAGGAATTAGTTCACTCTTGATGGTATGAGTATGTTTTAAAGCCACCCTAATTCTGAGGTTTGTGAATGATTCTGCACCTCTTCATATTTACATATTAGCTGTCACTTTTAATTGTGAGGTCATAGTCTTACAGAAGTTGAGTCACATTACTCAGAGTTGGGTAGTGTTTAATGATCTTTTGCTTTCAAAATTCTGCTTTTGCTCCAATGTCTACTCAATTTTAAGTCAATGATTATTTTTATTGAATAAGAAATAGTAGCAGTAGTATTAATGACTACTGCAACTTCATTTACACTTTTAGTATGGCAGCTTCACTTATGATCCCAAAATAAATGTGTTATCTTTCTACCTAAATTCCCTAGCATCGCTATTCACATGGCTAAGTTGTATTTTTCCAGTACATCTTTCCTCCTTTCTCCATCTGTTTTCTAAGGCATTAACTGTAAAATACTATAGGGCAATTATCATAACAATAGAGTCTGAAAATAAATGACAATGTAAGATTAAGTTATGGAAAATTGCTCTATAGATGGCTCCATTATTTCGATCACTAGACAAATACCTGATATAATAATAGGCATGAAGCATTTAAAGCAGTATGTTTTGAGCTGGTTGAACATCTGATAAACAGCATCTTTTTGTTCATTAAACCATGCTGACGAAACTTTTGGAGGAGCAGTAAGTTCAGCGATGCTTGCCTGACCCATTCCATGGGGGCCCTTTGTTTATTGCAGGTTGCCAGGTTGTCTCCTGCTTGGTCGTTGAAGTCACTTAAAATGAAGCCTGTATCTGTTAGTGGAGGGTTGTTGACTGTGCTATTTTTTTCACTAAGGAGTTATTCTGTCACTTTTAGTCATAGTTGCATAAACACTATGATGATAATAGTAGAAAACTTTATCTCTCAAAGTGGCAACTGTTATTTTATCCCCTGGAGCAAACTGTCAGTGTTCCTAAAGGTCTTGTATTAAATTGCAAATCTAGCACCATTTTGTCTGAATTCTAATTTCAGTTCCTTATGTTAAAAAGTGTAGGTCTGAGCAAATGTGCAATCAATTAAGGTTATGTTTTGGATTTTTTTCATCTAAGAAAATAAGCTTTTTCAATTAGTTCAATTAAATCAAAACATGTCCAATCCAATTTCTGAAATACAGTAATAAAACCTAAAATAATCAGTAACTTCTTTGCACTCTAGAGGCCTTTTCTTTAATATTGGATTTCCTGTACACAGAAAGTGAAAGATTGTTTACCTGCTAAAAAAAAAAAAAGTAGCTGAATATCCAATAACTGAAGTCCATCATTCTTTCATTAGCAGTTGATCAGACATGCTGAGACTCATTAACATCAATCCCTAAAGCTATAATTTAAACTATAAAAATTCAAAATAGTTTTCAGCAAGCCTTAAATTAACACTGAGCTTTTCCACAAGAAATACTTTTTTCATAATACATTGTTTATCACATGGGGAAGACATGTTTTAAATCTGTTTGTACTGGCTTCACAGAAGAATGGTAAGTAGGTTTACTGAAGAGTCATTTGACTTCAGTTCTAAATTCTCCATCTTATTCTCTGTGTGAGTTGGCCATGACTGCAGCTACCACAGAACACCATAAGACTTCATTTGAGGGAAACTTCATTTTAGGAGATTCTATTTTTGAGAAATGGTAGAGGTATATAAAATCTAAAGTGACAGAAAAATGGTGAATAGGAATCAGCTATTGTCTTTTAGTGTAAAATTTTGGCGGCATTAGTTGAAACAGAAGATTACGGGAGACTGTGCTTTATACAGCATGCACATAAGCCATGGTGGAAATGCTAAACTTCATGTGAGTGCAAGGGAAGCTTCTAGAAGAACCAAAGGAAAAAAAAAAAAAGAAGCAGCTTTTTAAAATGAGAAACTGACAGCTTAATATATGTGTTTTTTTTTTCCCAGATATTTTAACTTATTCAGAAAACTTCACTAAGGTAACAGATCTACATATAGGTGTAAATACATGTATAGCAAAAGGTTGAATTAAAGATTGTTGCCAGCCTACCTGCACCAGTTTCAACACAGTTTTATTGTCAGGATATGTCTTCTATGCAGTAGCAGAAGTGAGCTAAGCTCCCTCATTTTCCTGTTTTGTGTTTTGGTTTTTTTTGTGGGTTTTTTGTTTTGTTTTGTTTTTTTTTTTAAGTTGCATGCCATAAAGAATAGGTGAAATCCCAGAATAAAGTTCATCTAATTATTATACAGATTTTTTGCTTTGAGTTCATTTATGCTACAGCTTTGCAACTGAATCAGATGANTTTTTGTGGGTTTTTTGTTTTGTTTTGTTTTTTTTTTTTAAGTTGCATGCCATAAAGAATAGGTGAAATCCCAGAATAAAGTTCATCTAATTATTATACAGATTTTTTGCTTTGAGTTCATTTATGCTACAGCTTTGCAACTGTTCCAAATCAGATGAATCTCATGATTCCTGTTCCACTTACTGTAAGTCATATAGCACTTTACTACTCTTAACTGGCACTTTAAATCACTCTCCTTGATGCACACACATAGCCAATTGCAGTTTTGATCTGACCAGACAAATCAAACTCATTTCTTTCTTCCTCCTGCTAAATACCTGGTACCACTGCAGACAGCTTTGTTCTGCATGCTGCTACAAAATGTACAGTTTCCATATTCCTGATCAACTGGAGTCTCACAGCACTCAACACAAAACACTTTTTCTAGCAAAACCTGCACAATCTCCAAGGAGACAATTTTTACTTAAAATGACAGGGTTTCTTTGCAGCTTGGGCTGTCTTTTGGTGCATGATAATGTTACAGTAGATGAAAATTAATAGAAATTGTTCTCCCTCAATATATAGGGTATGTTTTTGCATTTACTGGGAAAATACTTAGTTATCAGCTGCAGATAACCTTTTCTACTTCCTGCTTTTATAATGTACATCTCAGCCTAGCTTCTTCCAGGTGCCTCTACTCACTCAACTCACGAGAGCTGTGAAATTGTCTTCTTAGGAGGAAGCCATGCCAGGGAAGGGTGAAAGAATGTTCCTTGACTTCCTGCTTATTAAAAGTGGTCATATGACGGGGTCATTGCTCCTATCCTCTGACTCTCCAGCTGCCAATATCTTTTTCTCCAAAATAAAATCTGAACTCCAGCAGCTACTATATTTCTAATCAACAAGATAATTCAATGTTCTTCCCATTTCTCTCAGGACCAATAAGAAAAAACATCAAAATGACTTTAATTAACTAGCTATTCAGCATTTTTTCTTTTTTTAATCATTAGCCTGCTGTCTAGCCACTAGTCTCATCACAACTGTAATTATGGAGTAAACTAAACTATTGATATGGCCCATTTTTAATAAATAATTCCAAAGCAAACTGGATTTAATCAGGATCTAGTGGGTCAGTGTGTGACTGCAGATCAATAAAGCCTTAAAGCAGTCTGAGTTCACCTTGTTTGAAACTGTAGCTGTGAATTTGAAACCAGTCTCTGTGAAGTGTCAGATTACAATGAACTCTCAGACACTGTAAAAATCAAGATTAAATGTTTATATTTAATAATAGGATTTCTTAAATCAAATGCAAGGGGAAGAAAGTATTTCCTTTATGATAAGAAGTATGAATCCTACGTGAATTAAGTAGTAGATTATTTTATTTCTTAATATGTCTTGTCTAATATTAAAGCAATATCAGGAGAAATTTAATATTTATGAGGGTTATTAATGGGGTTTTAGAAAAAAAAATCCAACAACTACAAGAGTATCACAAACCATAGGCTTTTGTTTTCTTTTTTTTTTTTTTTTTTTT
>NDXB01021569.1:4019-14721 GCA_002631895.1 Agapornis roseicollis | reverse complement strand
AAAAAAAAAAAAATAAAAAAATTTAAAAAAACTAAGGGTTTTTTTTTTTTTTTTTTTTTTTTTTTTTTTTTGAGGAGAGGGGATTTGTTTTGTTTCTGTCTGTGATATACATGTAAGAAACAGAGTCTGTATTCACCCATTCAAAGTACTCACATGACCTTTATTTCCTGTAATTTCTGTACCGTTCACCAGCAAAAAGTATAGGCAAGTAACTGTCCTTTGTACTCCTTGAGTGTGAAGAATCATCTGAGATCTCTAAAGATGAGGAAGTATTTATCACTAATGAAAATAATTCAGAGCTTTTCCCATGCAGTTTACTGCAGTGTCATCTATTTGCCCCAAATCTACCTCAATGTTTTCATTACTTTTGGCATAAATACAGTTGCGTGTCAAAAGTACAAGCTGACATCTGAAATTTGTATTTCTCATGCTCAGACATGTAAATAATAAAGATTAACATATTCAAGGGTGCAGTAATGTAAACTAATGATTCAAACAGTATTTATTGGGTTAAAGTCAAGTTTTAGTTGTATCAGTAATTATAGTGAAGTAAGTAGATTGCATATAAAATAAATTCTATTTTTCATAGCAAAGATTTATTAATTTTTTTTAATAGAAATGTAAATCTGTAGGCTGACCTTATAAAATAACAGTAGGGTTATTAATGTACTTTACATTTCTTTTCAAGCACAAAAAGAAAAGGAAGGAAAGGAAAAGAAAGAACTTGCCTCTTTACTACTGTTTTGTTCTAGTTAACTCCAGGGCAAAGTTAGACACAATTATATATTGCTAGGAAGGACATTTAGGTGTTCCCATGTTCCTACTAGAATTTGCCATTCAGAGTTATACATTATTTCATTTTTTAAAAGTGAAAGAGTGCTATTCATGGTACAAATAGTGCTTTATTACTAGCACATAAGTATGTATAGCATCTTGAAGATCCCAGGCTCTTGATCATGTTGTTACAAAGAAATCTTTATCTTACAAAGTTGTAGCTCCTCTCATTCCGGACAACCTTCATTAATTTTGAGTAGGTATCTTGTATCAAAACCCACATACATCCATATTTGTATATGCAAATTGTATGACTGACACTGAGCTATACTGATCAGTCAGTTGTAATTTACATGCAACAGCAGTACTGACAAATACTGAACAAAGTTGCAAAGGACCATATGCAAACAGCTATTTCTTCTCAGACACTGATAAGTATTTAAAAAGAAGTTAAATAGCAAATTTTATATTTTGACGAACATGAAAATGCAAACTGATGCAAATTGCTTGCTCCTGACCTAGGAACATGATGGCCAGTTGCCTAACCTGTACTCAAAAAACAGTATTTAACTTTATAGTCTCTTCACAAGGAACACATTTGAAAGTTCTGTTGCAGCACTATAAAACCTGGAATGAGCATATGTTTCCCAAAGCATTTCAATCAGTTCTTATTTCCTAGGCTGGCATCTCTGTCTATCAAAGCATGAAGCCTAGAATATATTAGCAAAGTATTCATTATGTTTGAAATTTTCAAACATACTTCAATACCTAGCTGTCACAAAAGTGGTAATAAGTGTCATTCTCAAGCAAAAATCATTATGTAGCAATGCTTGAGGCATAAACGTGGTAAGACTATTCTATTATTTCTTAAGGAAAATTACTAAAATTAATGATATAAATCATGTTACATATAAATGAGTAGAACACTATATACTAATAGATCAATTCTCTAGGGCTAATTGGGAGAGTGTATTATAAATGCAACATGAGATCAAATGTGACTGAATATTTTTGCATTACTACCAAAACCAAATTCAACACCATGTTTTAATTCCATAGTATGTAGATAAAAATATTAATCCATGAATTTGTCTTTACTGCAAATAAAATCAAAACAGAGAATAAAATTATTCTTTTTTTTTCATCCACAATATTTAAAATTCAGTGTGCTGGAGGTGCCTATATTTGTTGCTTCCTTATCATAGAATCATCATGCTATCTATCTCTAAATATGCAGAAATCAGGTCTTACATTTTTAAGATGATGGAAGTTGTAATGAATTCTTATATCTGTGCAGTTTAAATAACAGTAACAACCAACAATATTTTTTTAAAAAAAAACAAACTATGATAGCTTAACACCCACTAGCCAAAGGAGTATTCCATATCACAGCACTTCATGCCCAGTATATAAACTGGGGGGAGATACCCAGAAGGCTAGATCACTGCTTGGGTTGGGCTGGGTATTGGTTGGTGGGTGGTGAGCACTAGTATTGTGCATCACTTGTGTTAATTTTTTTTCTTTCTTTTCCCTTTTTAGTTTTGTATTTTCTCCTCTTGTTATTCCCCTTATTATTAGTAGTAGTAGCAGTAGTAGTTTTGTTATAGTTTAGTTATTGGACTGTTCTTATCTCAACCCATGGGGTTTAAGTTCTTTTGACTCTCCTCTCCAACATGCCCAGAGGGGAGAGGTAGGGGGGTTGTGAGTGAATGGCTGCATGTTTCTGAGTTACCAGTGGAGCTTAAACCATGACACCACGAAAGTGTTTCTCCCTTCCTCCCTCTTCCCTGAGCTTTTACTGCTGATTATGACTACATGTGGTGGGGAATATCCCTTTGGTTAGTTAGGGTCAGCTCATCAGGCTGTGTTCCCTCCCAAACTCTTGAGCATCCTCAGTCCACTCACTGCAGGGGCAGAGTGGAAAAAAGGAAGGCTAAGGAAGAAAAAGTTGACACTGTGCTGGCATGGCTCAGCAGTCAGCAAAAGAGTGGTGTGTCATCTACACTGTTTTGGTAACAGATACAAAGCACAGCACTGTAGGGGTTGCTATGAAGAAAAATTAACTCCATCCTAACCAAACTCAGGACATAAATTTATTTATTAAAATGATATTGATAGATCATAAAGATTCTTTTCTAAACATCCCATGAGTCTCTTTGAAACCTGGAACAGGTTTATCAATAACCAACCAGAAAGTTTTATTTCAGTAATATGAAGTGGTTTAAGCCAATTAAAAAAAGAAACAAAACCAAAACATTCATCAATCAACATTCATCTAATTGGGATATAAACTGTAAATTGTTAGTGATGGTTTATTGGTATATGACCATGGAGCTCTAAGTAAGAAATTGCAGTGGCTGATAAGAACTTTTTTTTTTCCTTTCTGGCAAAGAGCTGTTTTTATTAAGTATGTTTGAATGGTGTAGTGTAACTGTCTCCCACAGCCACTGCAGATTATCCTCTCTATTCCCCGTTGCCTTAAAAGAGCAATTAGAAGTTGATGAGAAATGTCCAGGAACAATGATAGTTAAAGATCTATTAGGAATCCATGCAGCCAGGAAGATTTAATGTTTATTAAAATAACAACAACCTTTCAAATAAATAGTTCAAACTTCATTACTCTATTACGTTCTTGAACTTCTATTTTCTGCCTCACTTCACTGTAATTGCAAACTGCAGTAATGACACTGAATGTTTCAGACTAAAGTACATAAAAACATAAAGCTTTCACATTACAGTGACAGTGGTTGAGATTTTTTAAAACAGATTTGAACAGTTTTATTTTTTATTTGTCTGCATATTTTTCACCTCTTTGCCTGGCAAGACCATAGAGCAGATCCTCTTGGAAACTATGCTAAGGCACATGGAAAATAAGTTTAAAAAAAGGGAGCATCTTTAGTTTGAATGCCATAAGCAAAATGTTCAGAAACCACACAGCTCATGATACTTAAAATTCAACACAAAAACATTCCTTACTGGTGGAAAAATTACAACCACTTGGTTTAACATAACATGCTTGCCTTATAGTTACACTGCTTAGCAGTAGAGATTAAATGGTTTGTTGGGTGACACACAAAGGGTTTATGAAGTCATTCAGACTGTATTTACTGGGAGAAGACTTCAGCATGTACCAAGGGAGAACCTCATGTGCTCATGGCCATGGAGCTGGAGCGAAGCTCTCTAGGGCTGCATGAGCAAGTTATACGAGGGTCATAGATTCATCTCCATGTACATCTAATTTGAGCTTGGAATGTTGACATGGATACACAAAGCAGCTTTTTTTTTTTTTTTTTCTCACACTTTTCTCTATAAATACTTTATTAAGGGAAGTTAAGATCAGCAACCTACTCCAGCCACTCTGATCCAGGACCTCTTGTGGAGACCAGTATAGACCATTACCAGCCAGCTCAGTCGCACAGGTCACACACCAACACCAAAAGCCATGCCCCCTCCTCCTGTGGGTCTGGCACAGACAGGTCAGTAGCACACGCACACACACATCACACTCTGAGTTCACAAGCACATTCATGGGTTTCCTGAGCCCAGGACCCTCACTGAAAAGACTCAGAAGAGTTTATTCAAGCATTATTTCTTCATTTTCCAAGAAAACCAACAGCTTTGTTCAGAGTGATAATTTTGGACTATTTGAGAAGTGATTCACAACAATGCTCACTACAATGCCTACAGACACAGCTTTGTTCAGTCTGTCAGTCTGAATAGAGAACCTTTCAGTCTTGCTGAGTGGATCTGGCTGTCTTTCTGTGAACTATATGTTTAAGAGAATATTTCCTTTACCATAAATAACTTAAACCATAAATGAGATTAAGATTTTGATGCTTATTCTGTTGAAAAAGTGTTTTATTGAAATGTGTCTTAAAAAAAAAAAAAAAAGAAAAAAAGAAAAATTCAATGCATTTTACATTAAATTGCTGGGGAAAAGGCATTTGACCCTTGTTTTATTTCTCCTTAGTCCTTTATTCTTCCCAGTCCTCCTTCATTCTTCCCCTTTGGAGGAAAACACAAGAGATGTGGAAGAGCTGAACACACCAAAAATGTTTATGGTGTCATTAAAACAAACTTTATTTTGTTTAATAAAAAATAAGTAAAATTGCTGTTTAAGCTAATCATTGAAAGAAGTAGGCAATAACTCTAAATGCTTTTAACGTTTGAAAAATGCACAGCTGTTCAAAACATTATCCTAATGTTAAGTTGCTATAACAGTTCTCTACAAAGGTTTTGCATGAACTGCTATTGTCAGGAGCACTACCAGAGCTTTGACCTACATATGCCATGTAGCAGGGCAGGCATGCAGTAGTATTTATTTCCACAGCAGTTAGTGGTGGGAAAGCTACAAGAGGTACTTCAGCTGATACCCATGTCTCAAAACCAAGAATAAATATAGACACTTCTGTCCATGGATATTCTTTCCAGGCTTTATGCATACCCCATGTGCAAAAATGTCAACTAACTGCTCTTTATCAGCCCTCCAGAAAGCTTCTAAGGGAAGGATTCATCTTGATAAAAAAAAAAAAAATATGAGATTTCACAGTGGTGATTTGTCTTAATCTTTGTTTCATTGATACTGTCCTACTACTGTACATGACTGTTTACAGAGTATTCAACTTTTTGTGGAATGTATGGAAGGTGAATGGAAATTGCTACTTTATTCTTTCACTTAGTAAACGTACTTTCACTGCTTCTAAAGTGCGTTAGCAGAGGGCAACAAGTGATACTGGCATAGCAGGTAATCAGAAATGCACATACATATACTTATCTCTGTTAATTTTCATTTTTCAGTTCTTCATTGCAATATTACTTTTGCCAAAAAAAAAAAAAGGATGCTGAATTTTAGTTTTGTAACAGCATAATGACACAAACCTGTTAAATTAAGAAGCATTTGTGGGCAACTTCAATTTGGGCCTTTAATGACAAACAATAGTTAGAAAAGTACATTTAGAAAATGTGAAACTATTTACATAAATATAAATGTTTAATGGACTTGGTATAAAGTTTCATCCTGCAAATTTTTTATTTCTTTTTGTTTTTCCCTGCACAACAATTCTATCTCTAATCTTTAAAACCCACTGTATTTCTCTTGCTGGATCTATAGCTGAAGGAAAACATCATCCTGCTTATGCTTCCCCATATCCTGAACTTATTTTCTTCTGTCAGTTCCATTCATGATTATAACTTAATGTTAAGAGAAACAGTTTAAAACTTCAGTTTTGGAAGCATGTCTTTATTAATTCCCTCTTGGCTAACTGACTTCCTCTCACACTAGGAAGTTAAACATCTGACAGTATGACTGAGCTTCAGGAGCTTCAATTTCTATTCACAAACGCCTGCTTTTCTACCTGCTTTTCACATTCTCTTTGGAATTTACACTGATTTGCTCCCTTTTTTACTCATAAATTCAAGGATCCCTGAGAGATTTGCATCTGTGCTGAACCTCTGACTCTTGTTTCAGTTCACATTGTTTTATGTATTTTATCAACTGGGTAGGTGAAGAATATACACCTTTTTGGGTGTTGTTCCTTTGGGCATCATCTTGCTAGCTTGGCTGGTGAGGCAGATCAGAGCAGTATAGCAAAATGCTACCAGAAGATTTAGGCAGTGAAAGTAGGTTAGGTTTTGTGAAGTATAATATTACAAAACAGCTCAGAAATTTTCCTATCAATATTGCAATAGGAAAATCAGAAAGTGCAACACATGGTGGAATGAAAAATTTATGTAATCATTACCTTCATGTGAGTAAAATTGTGTGTCATGATGATGGTACTGTAGTTCAAATATAAGATAAAAATTGCAGGGAGTTGACTGAGTTATTTTTTTTCCTTCTTTTTCCTCTAAGATCATACCTAAACTAGTCATAAAAGACAATACAGAACAGCACAATTCAAATGCAAGTGTTAATATAATAGGAAATAAGAATTATCCTCATTTCATTATCTACTAATCTTTTTTTCAGGGTTGTGAATGGATACTAGTGCATGATTTGCAACAAATTTATGTGCTTTCTGCTAAAATTATGTAACTCTGATTTAAGGTAATTTGTTTAAAAGCCTAATGAGGTTGACATTTAAAGCAGGTTCCTGCTACTTCTGTTACCCCTGGCTTCACTGAGATAAAATAAAATTGTGGCAGGTGACTCATAAAATGAGTTGACCTGCCTAGGCAGAACAGATACTCTGAAATGTTCATATGGAATGATGTTATTTTCATGCTTTATAGGGTATGGTAGCAAGTTTTTCATTGCTGCTTGATTTGGGCAAAGGACAAGAGAACCTGGAGGGATGTGGGTTGAAGATCCTGTGTGGAAAGGATGTGGTACGGGCAGGAAGGGAGAGGAGGAGGGACAGGAGAGTCATAGCAGGCGTGGCAGAGAGGGAAGCAGTAGTGGGGAGCATGCAGGGTCCCTGTAGGTGGAAGGTACAGTGCTAGCTGAGAGCAGAATACACTGGAAAAGGATTTGTAGAAATTAGTTGGGAGGCAGCTTTGATTTCCACAGTTGGCCAAACCACACCAGATAAGAGCATCTCCAACATGAGCTTAGAGGATGGGAAACTTCTACTGGCAGTAGAATATCAGTGGAGGAAAATTACTTTAAACTTGTCAGTATTGTTTCCTGAAACAGGATTTTTATACTCCTAAGATTCAACTTAACATATTTATTGCAGTAAACAGGAGAAATATCTGTCTTCAAGTTTTCCATTTCTCTTGGGCACCATGATGGGAAGGGTCTGTATGGTATACTGATCCTAGTTATTCTTGGCATTGATGAGCACCAACATCATTTATAGTAATTAAAATAAATCATTGTTCATGGCTTTACATACTTAGTTACTACCTCTAGATTTCAAACTTATTCACAAAATGGACTCAAACGGGTTGGTGTTATGGCAGCAGCAGACCATAGGGGGTGTTACCACAGTTTGGCAAGTCTTGAGTGTTCATTCTAGAAGAGAATATAATGGCTCTTATACATTGCACAGTCATCTCCCTAATAACCCAAATGTCTTGCTTTTGGAAACAGAATGATAGTGGATGGGTATCCAGCACTTCAGATCTGCACTGTTGAGCTCTATCTTTAGATAAAGAGATAGAAATTCTTCCATATAGTAGAAGTCATAAGGACAACTCTTAATGAAGACAGGGGAAGTGATATCAGGCAATGAAGATACAAGTAAAAGAGAAACCTAGATAGATGAATGGGAACATGTTGGCAAACATTTTTCATGGTAGAGAGGTATCCAAAACATTGAAGAATATTATTATAAATTTTATTTGGGATTAAGTATTTTGCTTTAAATCTGTATTTCATTTTGTTTAAAAAGTCCTTTCATTTATATATTAAAGGTATATTATTGAACATGATATGGAGGATAAACTGCTGGTGTAGAGGAGTCTATGGACAAAGTCTGTGCTAGCAGAAAAAGACTGAAGCAGCTAAGGAAGTGCTGAGAGGGACTAGCTTAGGTGGTTTCAGGGGTTTTGAGCAAAATATAGAGAACAGAGAAATAAAAAATGCCTAACCTTTCCTTTGTGTTCTGTACTGGTCCTGTGTTAGGCTTGATGTTAGCATCATATACAGTGTAATATCTTACATTGCTTGGTCATTTATTCATTCATGACTATAAGCCTTAGAAGTAATGATATCTGAGGCAAGGAGGTCTTTTTGCTAATATTTTCCTTCTCATGTCAGAGAGTCTGCTCAAAAGGTCACAACGTGGACAGCAGTCTTTGCAAGAAGACCTTAATAGTTCATTTGGGCTCCACTTGTTACATGTTCTTATGACACCTTTGACTATTTATAATGTACTTTGCAAACAATGCTCTTCTCAAATCAACAGAGTGCACAGTATTCAAATAAGAACAGTTTGGGGTTTCTTTTTTTTCCTCTATCTAAAGATGATGTGTTCCAGTTTAACCTGATTACAGTTTAAATTCATGTGCAGCCTGTGCATAGTTTTTAGATTTGGTTTTCACAGGAATATTGCCTCACCACCAGTCTGCACAAAATCACGCTTTTTTAAAGTGGGGGATGGAAAAATAAGCTCAGTGTACAGTTCCAGAATGACTTCTTGCAGTGAAAAATAATCAGAGAAACACATCTGTTAAAACACAGAAATTTTGAATTTTTTTCTACCAATCATAAAATTATTTAAATATATTAAACCAGTGATTTCACTGGTCTGAAATGTGTTGGTAAGATCTTGGTTACAACAGCACCTTAATCCACCTCAGGACAATAACTGACAAGATGAATGTATTAAACAGAGGCATGCTGACAACAAACAAAAATTGCAAAGTAAATAAATCCTTTGTCAAAATTTACAAGCTCAGAGCCACATTAGGTTTTGTATAAAATTTGGCCCAGTGTTTAAATACCTGGAGATGACATATTGCAGTTAGAGTTCCCAGTGAAGCAATGTTGTGTATCTGACAGCATTTATATTGATTTTATCACCAGATAGCTACAATGTGACAACTGATGGATTGTAAGGAACACAATTCATTAACTCTGTATACCTGTGTCTTGCAAGTAGCCTTTTTAATCTGCTCACTTTTTAACACCCCACTCAATAATTTATCTCTAGAGCATGTGTGTCTGGCTTGTCCTTTAATGATCTTTCCAAATGGAGAAATCGATAGTATTAAATATACATGGAATGGGATGTAAATAAGCAGCTATAAACTTATGTATATAGTTTTTGAAGTATCTTTGATCCAACAATACAGTGTAGGAGCCTGCATTTTTTTATGTTGATGATTATTCTTCCAATTTATATAGCTTTTTTGAAAAAGTATTGACAATTAAGGAATTTGCAATTGCATTTTGCATTTAGCTGTTTTTTATTGGATCAGATTTAACCAAACTTTAAACCAAGGAAATGAGGGTCAGAAAAAAATTAATCAAACTAATTGACAACTTTATCATGTTTTGCCAGGGACTGTCATCGCCCTCGGAAAATTTTCAAGCTAGAGGCACCTGGTGATGAAACAGACCTGGGTCATTTTCTGTTTCTGGTTTATATGCTTTTGCTATTTGAAACACATGCATTTGATTGTTTTGAAGGGTGGGACTTTGACATTATTTTGATGATTACTGAACTGTTAAATTGATTAGACCACTGGGAATATGTATATGTTTTAAAATCAGCCTACATGGCAAATTTCCTTTACCTTAATGCATTCCTATTACTCTTAATTAAATCCCTCTCTTATCCATTGCCTCCCAAATGAAATCACTAACACCCCTTCTTCCCATTGCG
Organism: Agapornis roseicollis; assembly: GCA_002631895.1. Taxonomy (NCBI): domain Eukaryota; kingdom Metazoa; phylum Chordata; class Aves; order Psittaciformes; family Psittacidae; genus Agapornis; species Agapornis roseicollis. The sequence goes on along the minus strand of NDXB01021569.1, from coordinate 4,675 downwards.
GTAACACCTCCAAAATTTACTACAAGTAATGGCTCCTCAAGCTTTTAAACACTTTAAGCAAAAATTCAGTGCATGTAATTTCATTGGGAACAGGTGGAGTTGCACCAGGAATGAATTTGGCTGCTAGGAATTACTGAGCGACCTAAACTGTTTATGCATTCTTGTTTTGTAAATCTGATTTCTGCAACACTGTCAAGAAAAATGCAAAAGCAAATGCTAAAGATGTTAGGATTTCTGCAAAGTGTAGCCTACCCTCAATTCACACATTCACAACTGCCAGTGACAGTGATAAGTCTGCCATGGATTAGGAATAGTTATAAACATATGGATTGGTTGAAGCATCTATTTATCTAAATATATTTAAAGTTCTTTCCCTACAGACATTTTTACTACCTGGCATGAGTCTTGGAACTGAATTACTACTGCCTTATTTTAGTTTTATTCTTTTGTAATGACATTAAAAGCAACATTTACTCAACATAAAACTAGAAAAAAAGTCACGGTGAATCAAGACCAATTCACTTTTCTGTAATTGTTCTCTTTAAAAGGTTGGGAAGTACCTGAGTATGAAAGAAGCAAATGATTGCAAAAATTAGTCGTTTCCCCTAAAAGATTGTAATTTCTCTTCTTTTTCTTTTTTTTTTTTTTTTTTTTTT
>NDXB01021558.1:0-11392 GCA_002631895.1 Agapornis roseicollis | reverse complement strand
TTTTTTTTTTTTTAAAAAAAAAAAAAAATAATAATGGGGGAGAAAAAAAAAATAGCAAGAAAAGAAAGAAAGAGCAAAACCCCGCCAAGAGAACAGCGCTGGTTTGGCGGCGAGGAAGCTGTTTCCTTTATTCCGGCTGCTCTCCGGTCTCCGGAGCGGGCCCTAGCTGGTGCCGGAGCTCCGGCGGGATGCGGGGCTGCGGCCGCCCGCTCCCCCCGCCGGGCCGCGCAGAGGGAGAGAGGGAGGGAAAAAGGGAGGGAAGGAGGGGAGGAGGGCAAGGGCAGGCGGGGGAAACACCCCCTCTTTCTAACGGGCCGGGATCGGTGCTCGCACACACACACAACACCCCAAACCCCCTCCTCCTCTCTGAGAGTACAGCCTCGAAAGGGTGCGTCCGGGGGCTGCTTTTTGCTCTCCGCTGGATTTTCCTTTCTCTGCCTTTTATTTTGTTTTTGGATCTGGTTTTGCCTGCTCTCTCCTTCTCCCTCCCTTGCAAGGGGCGGTGGTTTGTTTAAGCAGATCTGGGGACTGATGGGTCGGTCTCTTTCCTCTGCTTCTCTCACGGAGTCCTGCAGCACTGGGGAGGGAGGGAAAGAGGGAAACAGAGGGGGGGAATAAATGGTAATAATCAGGCGAGCACACACACTCATAGAGCCGCACAGCCACACATTCGGTGCGGCTGCAATGCTCAGCCCTGGGTTAATGTACTCAACAGTGCCACTACCTGACACAACAGCAGCAGTGATGGGGGCAGGGGAGAAATGGCAAAGAAGGTGAAATTCAGGTTAGTGGAATTTNTCGGTGCGGCTGCAATGCTCAGCCCTGGGTTAATGTACTCAACAGTGCCACTACCTGACACAACAGCAGCAGTGATGGGGGCAGGGGAGAAATGGCAAAGAAGGTGAAATTCAGGTTAGTGGAATTTATCCTACTCCAATCTCAGGTTTCCTCCCCTATCCCCCCCCCCAAAAAAAAAAAAAGAAAAAATACCCTTTTCACAGCACAGCCCCTTTAGGCTCATGACCTATGTGGGAGATTTTGGGGGTCTAGTGAGTGCTATTCAGAGCTGAGGTGAGGAATCCCTCTCTGGGGCTAAGAGACACAAGCAAGGACTCCCAACACCTATTTGAAGGATTAAAGGCCACCCTTATCCACAGCCTTTCAGTATGAAGCAGTAAAAGTACCCAAAATACAGCACAAATTCAGCTCCTGGACAGGGGAGCTGCACAAAATGCAAGTCCTTGGGCTTTTGCTCTCCCACTCTTGCTCTGCTGGTGGTCTAGATCATGCTGCCACTTGGGTTCTGGTTTGGCAGACCTTTATTCACAGGTGTTAATTGTTGTCTTGCCTGAGTAGTTATGGAGTCACAGAGTCAACTGTGTTGGAAAAGACCTTTAAGATCATTGAGTTCAACCGTTACCCCAGCATTGCCAAGACCCCACTAAACCATGTCACAGAGGGTCTGATCTACACAGTTTTTGAGCTCCTCCAGGGACAATGACTCCACTACTGACCTGGGCAGCTTGTTCCAATGCTTGACCGCTCTTTCGGTGAACGATTTTTTCCTAGCACCCATCTAAACCTCCTTTGGCACAGCTTGAAGCCATGACCTTCCATCCTGTTGCTTTCTACCTGGGAGAAGAAACCATTCACCTTCTGGCTCCATTCTCCTTTCAGAGCTATAAGGTTCCCCCACATGCCTTTTCTTCTCCACACTAAACACCTCCAGTTTCCTCAGCCATTCCTAATCAGACTTGTGCTCAAGGTCTTTCAGTAGCTTTGTTACCCTTTTCTGGACCTGATTAAGACTCTGGGGAGACTAAATCACACAGGGGATGAGGACAAACTCGCAGGAAAGGGAGTGTTTGTGGGGTGAAGCTATGGAATTGTACTTACAAGTGAAGGTAGTGTTGAGGGGGAAGCAGAGAGCACCCCTTTAGTATATGGTGAGTATATCCCATGGTGCCACAGGAATCCCTGTCCCAGAGTGTTGCAGGAGACTCAAAGTGCGCCAAGTTTCTCCCCTTTGCACTGAACAATTGGTAACTGCAGGCCATTATCCAAGTGACCTGAATTCAGGGTTGAGCTGATGCAAGGACTACCTACATTGAACCCCACCAGCCATGGTACCACAATCCCTCAAAATTGTGGCAACAGATCTGTGACACAGATCTCATTTTCAGGCTAACTGGGTAGAAGAGCTTTGTGCAGCCCACAAGATGCCAGCATAGCCCTCATCAACCCTCAGCAGACTCAGCTACATGAGTGAGTCTGTATCCTTAGCCCCACCATGCTTCCTCATTCTTTCTGGGTAAAGCTCCTAGATAAAGAACACACCATGTTATGCATATGTTTGCCGTGATGCCTACAAATCCTAGACTGATGGGTAGAGGCAACAGGCTCTGCCCCTGCTTCTCTCATGGTCCTTTCCTCCCACTTCCATCCACAAACAAATCAGTAAAATACACCAAAAAGCTCAAATGACCAACAGATAACCCCCACCTCCATCCCAAACAAACACGCAACTCAAAAACTTCTGAATCAGAAATGTCACACTGAAAATGTTGACGTTTCTGATTGAAACCAAACAAGAATTGTAATTTTGAATCAGTGATTTGGCATGGAAGGGAGGCTTGTTTGTTTAAATTAAGTCACCCAACTGGAGATACATTGTGTCATTTCCTATCTGAGTGAAGCCTAAAGAAATAGTTTCAATGTTTCTTTGCAGGCTGCCACTGACAGTTTTCTGGCTTTTGGTTTCAGAAACTCTCAGCAGGTAAACTCTGTGCATTGAAGAGCTCCATTGGCCATCACCTTCCTCTTTGGAATGAGCCAACACATGGTTGTGAAATAGTTTGATTGGATTAACACAGAAGAACAAATTATGGGTGAAAATAAAAAAGTAAAAAAAAAAAATAAAAAAAAAAGGTCACATTTTATTTTCCTTTTTTAGAAAATAGTGTTTTGTTTACATTTAAAAAGCTTGGGATAAAAGTGATTTGTGAGCCTTTGCTCATTTTCTTTTATTTATTTTCTTCTGGAAACTATACATATATACACAAACGTATTTAAGCAGCCTCACTTAAATAATTTCAAACTGAGAAGTTCAGTTTGGGAAGCAATCAAAATAATGACTTATGTAATGCTCATTTATGTTTAAAATGGGGGGAAGTCTAAAAAATTAATCATAAAAAATCCTCAAACCTACTAAAGGAAGTTTTGATTGACCCCAAATAATATTTAAGCAATGTGTATTGCCTAAAATATGTATAATTAGGCAAAAAATTCACACCTGGTTACCTGTACACCTCAAACTCTGAAAAGACCCATCAGGATAAACTTCATCATAAGCAGAAAAATACCCATTTCATTGTATGGTCACCTTGTGTGCGCATAAATCATTGTGGATCAGGGTTTACATCAAAGGTTTTCTTAGCTATGGTTTTATCTTCTAGATCTAGAATGTTTTTCTTTTGTAAGAAAAAAAAATCTCTTCCATTAGAGTCTCCATGTGTCAGGGAGTTCATACAGTGTAAGTGGATAATCTGAAAAAGAAAATTTCCTTCTCTTTGATCTTTTCACTTAAAAAATACCTTGGTAATCATAAAGTTGGTTTGGTTCCTGCTGCAGACCTGATATGTATATTCTATTTGTTTGTAACAAGCTGTATGTAACCTTGAACTGCATGAGACAGGCAGATGTTTTTTAATGAAGGCCATGAGACTGGGTTTTTTTTATATGAATAGCATGTTGAGTTAAATACGTATTAAGTATGTCTTTCTAGGTTCAAGGTATGAACTAATGTTAGGCAGAATTGTTGGATGATTTGTAAGTTAATGTGAAACAAAGTATATATTGAAAAGCTCCCAGTAAAACACTGTTAACACTTAATATGATTCAAAAACACAAAAAAATCATTAAACCCAATCATTTACAATTGTTTTGATCGCATGAATCAGATTAATTTTCTTATGTGTTTTAGCATGTCAACTGTCTAGCACACTTCTGAGCTTTACATAGAAGATTGCCTATCTATCCATCTATCTGCTTATTAATCAACTACCTTTTTGGCTATATACACACACATAAACTCAGACATACAGTTGTTAGCAATTCATTGTATTACACGACAACGTAAGAGATGAGCAATTACATTTCAAGACATCCAAACCCAGGGTGAAATATCAATGTATTTCAAGTCTCCCATTTTTTGCTCAAGAATTGGAAGTCAAACTGTTTTAACAATTACCCCCAAAATAGAAATAACAGTGATTTTTACAGTTGTCCTTTTATTTTGTAAATCCCTCCGACATGTAGTATTGAGTTTCAACACTGTCATGTGAACAATGGCAGGCAAGAATCAAATTCAGGGCCAGGGAATTGGAAACCAAGTGCAAAATCAATTTTAGAAGATATAAACCTCCTCTTTTGGTTGATTGTCCATGTGTTTATGATATTTATTCCCCCAGCATCCCCAAACAATTTCTCTTGTATATTATTTTGCTAGCAGACTACTGTTATCCATATCTCAGATTCTTCTTGATATTGACAAAGACTGTGCCAAACCTATCACTACCCAAAAACAAAAGAAAAACGTTTTGTCTCCCATTTTTCAACTATGACAATTAGAAGAAAACTTTGGTGTCTTAGCAATGTTGTACTACAGCGTGGGAGATGACTACATGGAAGCATTAGGTTCAAGTCCAGTTTTTTTTACATACCAGATCTTTCTGCAGCCTTCTTGCCCCTATGGAGCCAGTGACTAAACATTTCTCTGCAATCAGGCAGCAAACAAAAGTTGTAAGACTCAGTGATGCAGTGCTTGCTGACAGACCAGCAGAAGATCAGGACCTGCCCTTTGCTCAGTCTGCTCAGACATGAGAATCCTTTTGAAAACCTTTGAATGTTTGCCTGCTGTAGCTCTTTCAACATCCACCAGTTTGTTACTGCTCTTACAGTTGTGGTTGTATTTCAGTCTTCCCAGAGCAAAAAAAGTAACTCTGATCTTGTAGGCACACAAAATCCTTTCCCTCATAAATAACTTCAAAGAAATTAATTAATAATAAGCATTTAAACTTCTCCTGGATTCTCATGTGCATTGCTGATATGTGATGGTCTGGATTTCAATCACAGTTTTCATATTGATTTCAATTTTGCATATATATGTATATATTGCCTTGAATATACATACCTATATAAATATGTAAGGCTAAATAAAATAATATAGAAGTAGTAACATGAATAAGAAGCACAACTCATTAGCAGAAATATAACATCAGTCAATGAAGCCCAGGACCAGCAGGAGGTAATTTGAAGCTACATAATTTAGGATAAGAAGTGAATGGAAATACTGTATCTGCGTAGGAATTCCAGGTATAAAAAATCATTTAATCTAGCTAGGAAAGTCATAAAAGGAACTGATAACTAGAAGTCAAATTCAGAGAAAAAACCCACATTGCAATGAAGATTTACATGTTTCATAGTGATTAATCATTCCAGAAGTTTAATAGGAGGATTGGTAAAAATCACCACCTCATGATATTTTCAGGTTGAAATCTGGGTGACTTCCTAGAAGATATGTTTTAGCCAAGCAAAAGTAATTGAGTTCAAGACAAGATCAGACATGAAATGACTTAAGAATTGCCTAACTGACAGACCTCTGAAAGTAATTGTTGAAGAGGAGTGTTACTAGAGTTTTCCTTTATGCTATTCATCAGTGATCTGGAAGTAAATACGAATCTACTCCTGATGACATTTGTAGATTACATTATGGTTGGTGGAGCAGTGAAAGAAAAGAGTCCTAATTTAGCAAACTGCACTGCCTGGCTTGGCCAAACAAAATACATTTCAATTCACAAAGATGCTAATAGCAATTAGATGCTTCTTGCAAACACAGACAAAAGCCTGGACCAGCACTGCAGTGTCAGCTTTGAGTTGGACCCTCTCATCTGAAAGTGCTGATGTGAACCTTGGGTCTGCAGCCAGGTGACTTGTAGTGTATGGCACTAGTAAGGTTGAACTTGAGAGGCTGTTTATGGGTCTGACAGCCACAGTTTAAAACATATGGTGACAAAATTGGAGAGGGTGCAGAAAAGAGCCACAAAAAATGATTGAGGGCTGAAGAAAATTATTTGCAGGACAAGCATTGAAGAATTATGCCTAGCTATCAGAAATAGATTTGCTTCCAGGGGAAAAATTCTCTGTAGGAAAGGAAATTACGTGGACCCAAGGGATCAGAGTTAGGCACCTAATTTCTCAAGGGAGCAGGGCAGAGGACATTTCTCCCTTCAGCATTGCTTACATTACTGTTTAAGTGACCTCCACCGGCCATAAATCCAACTAATTTCTACCTCTGTCCACATAGTGTAATTGAAAGACCTTGCTTAAAGATTTGGGGTCCACCTTGGGGCAAGGTGTTGCATTTGGCTTGTTCCTTTCTGGTGACAAAGTTCAACTGAATTAAATAAAAGTACTTTTTAATGTAAGCTGAGCTGAAACACTGATAACTGATAACCTTGACAGGCTGGAGCCAGACTAGACAGCCTAGACAGTCCTTCCTGGCTTGGACAGCTTTGAGATTAGTTTGCAGAAGAGCCATATATCTTATGAACTTTGACTGAGAACAACATGTACACAGTACAGTTCTTACTAAAGGTGCCTTAGAGTACCAAGCAAAATCTTACTACTCTTTCTTGAAAGTAAACATACAGTGGCTGAAAAAACACTTCCGTAAGGTGAAGTCAAATAATGAATTTTCCTGAGAAATTGTTGAATCACTGAAATTGGAAGTTTGTTTGCTCTGACTTCATTCAGCTCAGAAAGTTTCTCCACCCTAGTTGACTTCTTGGCACAAGAAAGGACAGAGCCTCACTTTCATGGTAAGATCCCACTGGTGCTGTGAAATATCATCGCTACCATTTCCAACCTGTCCAAATCACAGCAGATAGCTGAACCACAACTTCCAGGTCAGTACTCCAAGTGTGACAGAGTTGGCTGTTCTTGGATGGGTTTGCCATTACCTTTTATTGGGCTGCTTTGTTAGAGATGGATAACATTAATTGGATCAGAAATATTTTATTTGTTCTCAGTCTCATGACTGAGAACATGTTCTCAGTCAAGTATGTTCTCAGTCTCATGAAAAAACAAAGAAAAACCCCAAAATTACCTTGGCTTTATTAAAATATGAAGTATACTTCCCCTCTCTAAAGAAGCCCCATACTAAAACATTCAGAGAATATGAAAATGGCTTCCTCCTTTGCTCTGTATGATTTAATAGGGCCAGTCACACAGTAGGAAACAAAGAACATGAGGTACTATTGGCAGTCAGAGGGTGCATTTCACAGGTGAGCTGAGGCTGGCCTCAGAAATCATTTTGAGGAAAAAAAATGAGCATGCTCACATGCTATTAGTAATGTGTAAAATTCTTCAGATGGCAATGGAGAATATCCATATGGATATCCATCCATGGATAATATCCATATGGAGAATATCCAGTTCTCAGTATCTATGCCCTTTCTTTATCTAAAACATAAATCATCTTAGCTGCTCCTTTCCTCCTAGGGCTTTGCATAACTCCACATATGGAGGCTTTATATCCTTAAATTATTTATCATTGCTGTGGGACACCTGAAACTTTTGAAGATGGAAACATGAGGAACAAGGTGTATCACTTTTCAGTGTGAAGCTTTATCTGAATAAGAGTTTGCAAATATACTTCAGGGTGTTCAGCATCGTGAGTGTAAATGAACCTCTGCCAGCCCATGCATAGTGAGAGTATGAACCCACAAAGCCAGGGTGCAGTATTAGGCAAGAATCACTGCTAGTGTTAAGCCTTTGTCATCTGTGTGTGGTCTCTTCTAAGGGATAGCACCTTTCCCAGGCAGGCAACTGATGCATCAGTATGGTCAATGTGTTCATGGGACGCTTGAGCCTTTACATAGTAAGCAGTAGCACACACAGTAGAAACCAGATTATATTTATCAAGCTCAGCAGAGCCTCAGGATGCCTAATTCTGCCTTTTCTCTCCTTTTTCCTGTTTGTTATTATTCCCTGCTACCCACTTGGTGATAACCCGCTTTGGCATCAGGTGGTGCAGAGGTCCCCTGAGTCACAAGGAGCAGTGTCAGGCGTCTGCCCTAGTGACTCTTGCTTCCCATCCCACGGGAAAATCAGACAAGAAGTGCTGGGTCTGCAGAACCGATGGCTGATTGATTCCCTGTGCTCCAGGGACTGTGCAGCACAACTTTTTAATTCACACCTTGGCCATTTATCATTGTTTCCTTATCTCAGAATTTCTTTATCAGCCAATTAAATTTGGGAAGAACTCCCCGGCTGTGTGGCACTGGCGTGGATGGGTTTTGTCGCACAGTTATAGTGCTCCCTTCTCTCTTGCACAGAAGCATCTTTTTCTTATCCTTTTTCTCCACGACCCCCTTGTAATTTCTGAAGGTTTTCCAGTGGTTTTGGTTGAATAGCCATGAAGCATTGCCCTCTGCCGGCAGGTCGCACGCTGGCTGCGAGAGCAGTTATGTCCGTGCATCAGGCTGCAAGGGCTCCTTAGGCTGGGGAAAGGATTAACAGCATAGAGATTTGCAGCTCCATATTTAGAATTTGGAAAATAAAGGAGAGGAAAGTCAGAAAGAAACCAGCAGCACCAAAAGCCTTGCTTGTGTCCATATAATTTAATATACTAACACAGTTTTATGGTGAGGTTTTTTTTTTCCCCTTTATTTCTTTGGTTATGCTTTAAAATATTAAGTGATGAAGTGTTTCTTGCTCCAGCTGCACAACATTGTGCTCACACAGCAGCATGTGTGATTGAGGGAGGCTTGTGTGACTACTAGGAGTGAAATGCAGACTAACAGCATGTGTGGTAAAAAGTCACCGACAATAAGAAATTAAGAAGAGCAGGCAGCTACCTTGGGTGCTACTTTGGCCCTTGATTACAGCAGGGTCTGAGCAGCTTATACTCTCACAGGAAAAGGTTTGCACACAATCTGCAGGACTTCAGGTGCTCCTATTTTACAGACAAGGAGATTCACAGATGAATTTTTGTCACTTGGAAGTTTACTCCAGCTCTGTGCACCCTAAGCTGTGAGGAGTTTAGGTAACAGAACGCTTTTTTAACTTTCTTCACTTTGACAAAACTTTGCATCTCAAATAAATTATATAATATAGAGCAAAAAACTTCTAGTGAGAGCAGGCTAAAAATATACGATTTTTTTTTTTTTTTCTCTCCATCACAGCTCCTGTTCCCAAATTACACTTGCCTTGCTCAGAGTCTTAGAAAGCTGACACAGAACAAATTGTCCTATGTAAATTGCAAGTTTCCCTTCTGATTGACAGCAATCCACAAAGATGGACTAATTCCAGAGGAACTCAAGTAAAGACTGTGTCATAAGTATTAACCTAATTTTAAAGATGTTCCAAATTGCTGCTGAGTTGCCAGCACATCCTTCCTATAACGGCGCATGTAAATCCAAAGTAAGGGAGCCAGACACTTCATGAGCTGGATGTATTGGGCTACAGGTTGTATATATACAGTTTTGCTCCCTTGGCTACTGCAGCCTGCGTCAGGAAAGGATAACCGCATACTCCTTGCTCCCTTCTGGAGACTTTGATCTCAATGCATTGGGCAGTCAAGCAAGACCTTCTTTCTGCCTTTTTTTGCTGCTGTTGTCCTTAAAGCAAAACAAGCCATTAAGGGACCAAGGAAAATTATTTCTTGAAATTTGTATAAGGGAAAGGGAGAGGGAATATGGGCTGCTGTAAGACTGGTATTGTCACACAGCTGATTTGATTATACAACTCCTCACCACAGAGCCGTGACTGAGTTTATCAAGGTCTCCCTTTGCAAGTGATAATAAACCTAATAGCTGTGCTTAATATCTTTTCTTGCACCGCGTATGTTCACTTTTGGTCCTTGGATTATTTTTTTCTCCAGTCACCATCTGTTCTTTTGCCTTTGAGGTACTTTAGTTACCATGGAAATGACAACATCATCTGGATGGGTGGAGCTTCATGCAGTGTAAAGTTGGTTTCCTGCAGAAATTCCTGCAAGGTATGGGGCTGGCTGACAAAAATACATCATTTTATGTGATAGATTTTCATGTCTTGGGTGTGTGACAGAGAAATACCTATGTGTGCTCCTGAGTTCATAATATGCCTGTTTCAATGTGCCTGACACAATGTGTTTCATTTTAACTCTGCTAGACAAAATTTTTCACTTGAGTCTTTCATGCCTGATTTCTCTCAACCTTTAGTCAGAAGTTGGCTTTTATTTGAGAAGACCTTATTGAGAAGACACTTTCTGAGTCCTATGATTGTCAGATGGGTCAGGCAAGGTGGAGAGTTCATTCCCTGGAGATGTGCATCTTTTGTCATCATTGCCATGAAGAAGAAGAATAGGAGTAGTTAATTTAGTGGGCATTTGTCACATGGGCTTTGTTATGTGTGTAACATTGCCTCCTTGGTCTCTGGGAGGTTTCTTGTGCCTTCATCAAGTCCACATGACAAATGACCCATGATCAATACCGCACAGAGATTACTTTAAACAATTGTACATGGACATCACACATTTAATCTCCACAAATATGGCAAATGCAAGGCAGAGCCCTTGTTTATACCAAATCAGATCTTATTTCACTAGTGTCCCGATGGACTTTAGCACAGTCCCAGAAGTTATTATGCACTATTAGCCCCCGTAGCACCTGGCAGTATTGATTATACAGCCTTGTGGAGATGAAGCTATTTTAGATGAATAATGATTTTTGGCAAAGGATACTAGGAGAAGGGCCAGATATGTCAAAAAGATGAGGACTTGGCCTGTGAAACTTAATATTAAGGCCCATATGGCCTCCAAAATGCTTTTAGGTAGTTCATATATTCAGTGGATGTCTCTTAAAGAGCCTGAAGTGCTCTCTTGCTTGTCTAATCAGGTATGTGGATGAGGCTGGGGAAAACGTCACAGAAAAGGTTTTAATGCAGTTCCCACTGAGACCAAACAGGAAAGCTCTTATTCATCAGAGCATATGCAAACAAGGATGCTTGATGGAGAGTCTCTCAAACACAGGCATGTCTGGCTGGCTGAGACAGCACTCAGTTCTTAGGAATGTTAGTGGGGAGAGGATCCCACAAAACAATGCAGTGTCTCACACAAAGCCTATGATGATGACTGGTCAGTGCTTAGACTCTACTGAAGAAAGAAGTCTAAGGTCAAATCCCTGGATCTTCTATCTTAAGCTTACTTTGTCATGTGGCCAGAGTGATAGTATTTATTTCTATCATTGTTATTTTTTTGGTGCTCTAATTCCAGCTGCAGCCATTTCTTACCACAACAAGCCTTTCAAGAAGCAACCTCTCCAGCAATACTGGAAAACTTTCCCATGAAAAA
>NDXB01021544.1:17332-36010 GCA_002631895.1 Agapornis roseicollis | reverse complement strand
TGGCAGGGGGGTTGGAACTGGATGATCTTAAGGTCCTTTCTAACCCTAACTATTCTATGATTCCATGATTCTATTTCAGCATGATTTGCAATACACAGTATGTCCTTAAAAATATGTATGTGTTGTGTGGTGCTTACACTTGATGTCAGGTCATTAGGTGTTACAAGAGAAAGGATGATGTTAGGGAAGTTGTACAAATCCACTCGGATAGTTGACCTCCTATGGAGTAGCCACATGCTCCATGACGTGGAACCTCTTCCCTCGTAACTGAGGGAGGGTTTGGAGTTTTGTAGTACCTGCCCAGAGTTAAGTCCACCTACTCAAGCTAATCTGATATCACAAGCTTTCCTAAATTTTCCTTGCATGCTTTTGCTCAAGCTTATAGGCCAAGCCAGTATTTCAGGCATAATGTAACTGCAGTGCCTAGTACAGAGAGGAACAAATGAAAGCAAGGCACCATCACTGATAAGGTGTGGGGAGGTGGGGTCTCCTCACATGCTCCTGTAAGAGATCAACTCTGGATGGCAGAAGGTGTCAAAAAAGCAAATATACCCCAAAATAAGCCAGCTCCTTAAAACCTCACTCTAAAATCTGATGACCAGAATGACCTTGGACTTATAGGCAAGGCATGACACCAGGTCATCCAATGATATTCTTGGTATCCCAGAGCACACGGAGCTCCTGCCTCCAGTGCTTTGGAGGGAGGTAGAACACGCCAGCAATGGAAGCTGACTGACAAATCTAGGGGAAAAAAATCCTCTTACATTTATGAGTAACCAGCTGATGCTGCAGGGCATAAAATCTGATTATAATTACTGTCTTAGGGTAGAGCTGCATCTTTTATGAGCATGTCCCATTATGGAAGTGAATTGGAATCTCTCTCAAATCATTTTGTAGGCCCTGGGGAGACCAGAATGTTTTGAATGACATCTTCCTCCCCTTCACGTGTGTACAAGCAAAGACTCACAAACACTGGATCAGAGCATGCATCCTAGAGAGATACTGAATCTTGCCACAAGGGTTCCAGGACATAGCAACACCACTGCTCTTTCTACTCACCTCTGGTTTTTATTCATCTTTCATCAAGGAAATAGTGTCTTCATTCAAGGTAGACATTATTAGTTTCTAAACAGTAAGTAATTCTGAGAATTTCCATGAGGTTGAATCATTCCTATTACTGATCTTTTCTAGCTATTTACCAAGAGTTATCACCCTTCCAAATCTTTCCTTTGATAAGCTGAAGAAGTTGAATCTCTTATGCCTGAGGCCCATGTCCCCAAACCTAGGACTCTGTGTTTAAACTGGTTGCTTTTAAAAACCATTAATGGATTCACCACAATTAAAAATAATTCAACATTTCTTAGGGAAATTTGTCAGTAACCAGTTCAAGCTGTGATTAAAACAGAAATGAAAAAGCTGGGCTGGAAATAGCAGCTTAAACCTGTATTTCTTTTTAAAAGAAGGCTAGGATTTTCTGTCATTTCAGTTATTGCATGTATATGTATTATCTGTGTTACAGTCATACCTGTACACACGTATGTATAAATATATATGTATAAAAGGAAAAGAGAACAGCCATAAAAACCACTTGCTATGATAACTGTTGTTGTGGAAGCCAGTAATGGTCAGCAAGCCATGAAAAGCACAGGAGATTAAGAACACATCTACTATTAATACTGTTCAGTTTTAGAAGTGCTCACAAAGAAGCTGCTGTTTTGACACTTTCTTCTGAAATATGAAGTATTAGGCATTGTCAGAGCCAGGATATGGGACTAGATGGACTCTTAACTGCCTGCTGTGGTGATTCTTATCTTCCTGCATGGGGTGAATTAGAATTCTTTGGATCAATGAATGTACACAGTCTTTTCTTGTATCAGAATAACATTACACATCCTCTCGTCATTCTAACACACCAGAAGATTATTTTCAATGATAATGACAAGACCATGTCAATCATGGGACTTTTGTAGTGGGAATTTGCTTTTTATTACATCTTTCACGTGGCATATTTCCCCTTTTTTTCTTCTTGAATTGCCACTCAGAAGTTGGGAGCAAAATGGTCAGAATTTAAAAAAGAGAAAAAGAAAATGTCTTACTTCTGCTGCCACCACTGCTCTAAGTTGTGCAGGCATTAACTTCTCCTGTGCATCTATAATTATAAAAATGCCATAGGCAGAGCCTGCATTTTGTTCTGCTTAAATATCTGTCCAGATCACAGCTTTTCCCTGATAAAGGCTATTGTTGGAAAACATTAGTATGCGCTACCTGTATTTTCCGTGTTCAAAGGAAGCAATCACAGAGCACTTCATTTATTTTACTAACAGCTCAGAAAATGCTGCACTGTTGCCATTCTGCAAAGAATGTCTTTTCATGTCAAGGCATTATCAGGAACAGATTCTTTCCAAATTCCAGGAAAAGTGTGATATTTTTATGTGGCATAATGAAGTCTGAGCACTTACAAAACTTGATTGGTTTAAAGCCTTTAATTTCCTCCACGTTTTATTGTTTTACTTAACTAAGTTCACTGGAAATTTTTTTTGTGTAGACAATTTCTTCTAGGCCAAATGTTAAATCTTGGGCTCGATGTGTAACTGATGGAGACTGACTATTGGTGTCCACAGGAGCTGAAGATCATAGAGGTGGATTACAGGAGGTGCCAACTGTAAAACAACCGTGCCAGGAAGTTATAAAGACCAAAGGTTTAGCTCAAAGGTTGACGGAGTAACTAACTCAAGGTGGCTGGTGTTAGGCAGTCTGGATCCTCCTAGTGTCTTTGGAGAGAAAGGAGCATTTTCAGATACATCTCAGACAGTGCCATGGATTTAGGTCAATGTCATCTGAAAATTAGGGAAGCTAATTCACATTTTCCAATATGAGGGATAGGAGCATAAGGCTTCCTGAAAGTCGGTAGGATTTAGCCTCCTAAGTTGGGAAGATGCTTTAGAAATAGGGCTGGTTATCACCTCCATTCAGTACTTTATCTTTGGTTTGGTCATGCTGCATTTTTGCTTGGACTATTTGTCCTCCTAACAAATAACCAATTTAAAGTTAATTACAATTGATCAGTCTTTTCTAAGCCTTCAGTTTTCACACTTTGCTGCTCTGTAAAACTTGCCAAGGAAAATGGTGTCATAATTGCAACATTTTGCACCTTGACATTAAGTGCATATTTCACTCATGGCCAATTTAAAAATCAAAATAGAAACTTCGTAATAATCTCCCTTTACAGTTTGGGTTATGAGAAACTGAGAATTCCCTTAGGCTTGATTGATAAAACATGGCATTTATCCTATTCCTAGGATGATGTTCAGCAAACTTTATGACAGAGGGAAACAGCTGGTAAAGTGGGTTCATGGAAAGGTGAAGGTAATATAGACATAAAAAACAAGAGGATAATGATTTTAAAAGGGATAATAGTTGTAATAACACCATTAACCTTTTGCTTCAAATTATTGAATGTGTGGTCTCTTCAGCAGGCTAATCAAAAGTTTGCATTAACTGCAATGCAAGAGGAAGTGGCAGTATACAACCTGAGGTGATTTTTTTCCCTCTTCCAATTATTCACTATCCATCACTTGCTGGGGGGAAAAAAAAAGAGAGGAAAAAAAAACAACCCTTTGGCTGTTGAAGACCCCTTCCCATTTTGAAATGAAGCTGACTTGCTTTCAGAAGAAACAAGCTCCAGCTTCCTTTCTGCTTTATAAGAGATGGATTTTGATAGGGGAAAGAAATTAATATTATTTGTTACAGATACACAGAAATTAAAGATGTAAATGTATGGGGCTGACTCCCAGTAAGAGCCAGGCCTGAGCTGTGTGGTGGTACCGTGTGGAGGGGATATCAGTAGAGGCCCAAGGGCAGGTGTACTCAGCTCTGCATTGACAGGGTAGGCACAGCACTGCAGAGGTCACAGGGCTTACTTGGGGTGTGTGCAGCTCCCTCCTACTGTGTGTAGGTCAGTTCTGGCATCTAAACAGCTAAGTTAGACTGGAACAGAGGAAAATTGCCTATTTTACTTGTGTGCTACGGCACACAGAGTTGCCTTGCAGAGGCAGACTATGCTTTGACACTTTGTTCATATGCTAAAAGACAAACGCATTGATGGTGGAAAATGGCCACGGATGATGAAAAGCTCGCAGTGACTTGATGGAATTGTTCAAGAATTTGACTGGTTGGACAAATCTGCACCAGTAGATGATTTCGCAGATGGTGATCTGTCTTGTTCACTTACGTCATCTATCCCAGGTGCATGTCAGAGCACCTCTGGTCAGAAACCTCCCTTCTGTATGCAGTCAGTGGAGAAAGAACCACCTGAGTTAGACACCCAAAGCAAGATTTTCTGACTGGCTTGCAGTGTGTCCTGTCAATCTAGTAAGAAAGGAATAAGTGTAAAAAGAAGTTTGCACTCTTCCTCACTGACAAAACCCCACACCGTTAACAGCCCCATTCTGTTGTAATCAGAAGATGGTGAAAGACTTCAGGAGCTGCGTGCCTTGAATTTGAATTAACCAGATTGAATTTAAAATCAGCACACTGAAAGGGCCTGAGATAAGAAGTCAGAACATTCAGAGGAAATGAGAACTGTTCCAGGAACTAAAGGTGAGAGAACACTAAGTCACGTTAAAAATATTCCACTAGAAAAGAAACACCTTTTCTTTTGCATGACACATTTTCTTAGAAGTCATCTATAATCAGTAACCTTTCCCAGGCACTTTCTCAGGCTGTTTTTAGTCACTGAATCCTTTGTTTCAAAACCACCCATTGATTCAGTACCCTAAGTGAGAAGTAATTAAGGTGGGCAGAAATCTTGCCTGCTGAATGGCTGTATGAGATGTAGAAGAGAGCAGCAGCAAGGAGGTGAATGAATTTCTTCAGAAGATAGCTCTAACAACATGTGAGTCTCCTGTAGTGTATCAATAAATATATGTGTATGTAGATGTGCAGTTCTATTCATCTTCCTATTGATATATTTATTTCCATATATACACATGCTGATGTACATACGTGTGTGTTCCTCAAAGATAATGAACTGTTTAGGCAGTACTTTGTCAGAATATCATTTAAAGTGTTACATCCTTTTAATGCACAGTAGTTTAAGCAAACTCCAAGGTTCTTACTCGACAATAAACCCATTAAATCATCTTAAATACCATGTCATAATGACAATTTGATGCCACCAGATGTGGCACTAGGGATCTTTTTTTTTTTAAATGCTTTCCTGGAGATACAGCTTCCTGAATTTCATATTCTCTAGCCTGTTTGCACAGCTGCTAGATCACAGAGCTCTGCCATCATTTTGCCTTGCATCAGTTACTCACTAAATCATGTGTGGCATGACTACAGACTCCCTGCATCTGAACTGTTTAGGCTCCTACCCACTTCACCCTCATAAAGGCTGAATAGTTGGGCCGTATGGGAGAGGGTGCATGAGTGTTAAAATCCAAAAGCAGTATCCATTCCAGCTGTGGAGCTTTTAGAGATGCAGTCAGAAGACTGTACACCCCATTTGGCATCCTGGTTATGATGCTAAGTGAAACACAGAGATGCCTGGCCACTTTCCTGGCTTTTCTCACCTGTTGGCCAAAAAGAAAACCAGATTGATAGTACAGCACCTACAAGGCGGAGTTGGGAGAGGAGCACATTAGCAGCATACAACAACAAAATAAATACTATTTCACACCGTGTATGTTTAAGCAGTAGAGCAAGTCATGGGGAAAAACTCAAGAGATCAGCAACAGAAATATGTTAAATGAGGAGCAGAATGAGGTAAGATGCTTTCCTGGCCCTGGAGCATGGTGCTTCAGAAGCAACCCCTAATCCAAGAAGACCCTAATTTCTGATTGACAGAAAGCAGGAGACCATCTAGTGAGCGCTGGACCCAGTAAAGACAGGACACTGGGCCTTTGCTGTGATGTAGTATCAGGGCAACCCTGTTGTCAGGCTTTTTATCATTCTGTGAGTTTGTATTGGGTGAGTGCTGTGAAATCTGAGGTGGCTAATACAGCTGCTGTCCCTCTGAGACCTTGTGTTGGGCATGCATTTTCCCCTAATAAAGGTCTGTGAGAGACATACGTTAGCAAGGATTTGAGATGAGGTTGTGGAATTAGAATGTGCTAGTAAGTGTGATCACATCTGAGGAACCAGCATTGATGGTAGGGCTTGGCGCTGCTTTTGGGTGGGTCAAAACCCTGGTCTGTGACCCTGAGGGATCACTGTGGGCATTTTCTGAGGGTCAGGAAGATGGCCACAAGACACCGAAAGCGCAGCTATTGGTAAGTGACAAATGCCTACTCAGCCTGAGCATGGTTTATTGTCATCACAATATTGACCTCTTCTCACTGACAAAGGATTATTAAATCCTGATTCAGTGTGAATTAGAAATACTCTTCAAAAGGCTGATTCAAAGCCAAGTGGAACAATTACCATTGCCTTGCATAGAGTCTTGGTTTGATTTGCTGTTCAGCTCTGGGCTTGACACGAGTGTTTTGAGTAGTTCTGTACTGAAGAGGGCATGAAATGCTGTCTAGATTACCCTCTAGTGAAGTGTAATATTTGATAACATCAGTAAATACAAAACAGAAGCAAAATGACAACAGCATTTTAACATCTTGTGATAGTAAATGAGGTGGAAAAGTTAAATGGATATAGAAGAGGATCCCCAGAGGTTGGATCACAGCATGATGCTGGTAGAAGCCCAGTTGCTACTGTACTGATAGCAACATGTGGAGCTCTGAATCTTTTTGGATCGTGGCTGAGTGGAGAGATTTGCTCGTAGCTGCTTTTTCTCCTATTCATATTGTATAGGCTGTCCTCCTCTCCTGCCAGCAAACAAATAAAACTGAGCCAGCTATAGCAGCAGTTTACATGGAAAAGCAATGAGGCAATTTCAGGAAAGTATTAGATGTAATTTTAGCTTTTTTTTTTTGCTGTCACTTTGCAGCTAGAAAGAGGAGATGCACTGATGTGCAGAGCTGGGCATGTATTATGCAAACTCATATCACAATCTCATTGACTGTTTGTGGACCTCCATATCTCTCTGTTTCCATCTGTTGTTTTAAGGCTAAGTTGTTTGGAGGATGTCCAAATTCTTTTCCCTTCCCTAACTTTGGTGAAGTACCTGTCTGCCTTAGGCTTCCTACATAGACAACAGACAGAGAAGCTGCTCCAAAGAATGTGATGTGCCAGGGGATGCTCCTTTCTCTCCTTCTCCCCCTTCCCTCATTCCATACTCTTCCTTTAACTGCACAGAGATTTTATAGGTGCCTAAACACATCTCCCCAGTCAAGACTGGAGTCGATGGTGTGAATTTGGGCTTTGCTGCTGTCTTCAGCTGGTTGTGATTTAGAATTGGGATAACACAGACTGTAAGGAGGATGAATGTGTGATCCACCAGTTGCCCATGGCCCATGAGTGGGCAGCAGCAGAAGCTGCCGTGTCTCAAGTCTAGGCAGTAGCTCATGGCTGATGCAGTATTTCAAGAGATAACAAGGGAACGTCGAGCTTATCCAAGGAAACAGAAATGGCAGAGAAGATAAATAAGCAAAGCATATAAACCATAAATGCAATGCTATTGAAATTAAGTAGGTTTTTATTTCTGAAAAGAATGACATTTTGGTGTTAAGATTTCTTGAAGTGGGAAAGATTACATGCATCATTAAAAGAAAATGTTTTTAAGGGCCCTTTTAAAAAATTGTATCCATGTTGCAGTTGCCATGTGCAAAATATAAAAACCAGAGAAGGGAAGAAAACCCAGCAAGCAGTGGAAATAGCCCATTTTGTGAATGATAGGAAGAAATATACCATCTGTGATTTAGTGCAGTTCCCTAGATCCCATCTGTGATTGAAGCACAGTCCTCACTGAAGGCTGAATCCCTGAGCTGTTCCATATGATAAAATATTTCTCTTGGAAGATGCTTAGGCTAATGGGTTTGTTTTGCTGGAATATGGCTCTTCAGGATGAGACATAAACCCTTAAAGGCCTAATTTTGCCTCCAGTGGTCAACTACAGCTGATGTCAGGAGGAGCAGGAGTGAAAGGTCAAAGATTGAACACTTTTCCTTCAGAATTTCTGAACTACTCTTAATCAGGTCAGGTTGTTGGGTCTAAGGAGGGCTAGATGGTGATTTCATGAGCTCTAGTGTCAGATGTGGTGGTTGCTGGGCTCCTTGTACGAGGAGGTCTCATGGTGCAGCTGTAGCTCTGCAAAGGAAGCTCCAACTATTTCCTTTTGTTTCTGCTGTGGTTTTCAGCAGAATGAATGAGAGGTCCCTCAAACTGGTGGCAGGCCTCTAATGCAGATGTAACGCTGAAGTCTTCTGGTGCCTTTACAGTGTTGTCACTGTCATCTCTCAGTCCTAGTGCAGAGGTGGCTTGAGCTGTATCAGGTATTTATCCAAATGCAACAGATTTCATTCTAAACCTCTATTAATTGCACACACACATACAGACTGATGCTACTGCAGTTACCACTGAAATGTATATTTGAATAATAAATGCATTCACCTGGTTAATGTATGTTTATATTTTCTACTCTATATAATTACATGCTGATTATACAATTATAGAAAATACATATTTTGCACAATTATGCTATTACTGAAATAATGCCTGCGATAGAACTGCCTGTGTGTGTGCGCATGGTGGTTTGTAGTCGTCCCGAGCTCACACAGCTCCATCTCAAGTAAGGTGCTGCTTGAGCAGACAGTGATATACCACAGGAGCATGTGTGTTACTACTGTTACCACCTGTGGGTGAATCTAGCTCCATTACAAAGTGGTTTTGGCTTTATTATAAACCACCTGTGACAAGGTTGTTCATCCAACCTGATTTTGTGCTCGGCTGCCCTGGCTCCCGGTGCCCCTCGGTTGTGATGCATGGTGTGAGGTGCTTGCAGGTGGGAGGTACAGCCACTGTCCCCCTCTTACACCGGGCTGTGGGGTCAGGCCACCAAGCCCCAGTCTGCGTTTGCCTCTGCTTAGAACAGACCTTTCACTGCCTGCACATGCTCAGAGCACTCCAGGCATCCTGCCAGGTGCGTGTGAGGGATAGGGCAGATTTGTGTCACAGCATGTGATGTCCTATTGGGGAACACCACTACAGCTGGCTCTGCTCTGGTGCTGTTGTACTACGGGGGTTCCTACTCACCAGCTTAATACAGATGAATAAACAAACAAGTAGCAGCTGTTGATAGCATCAGCATCTGTGTTTGTACTGTCGGCGAGTGAAACGCTTCACCAAAGCTAACACAACAAAGCAGCGTCAGAGGTGGGAGCGGGACGCCGGCCTCCCACCTGCCTTCCTGGGATCAGATACAGGAAAAGAGTCCAGTTCAACAGGATAAATAGGGCCTGGCTTTGCCTCTCCTGTGCAGTGTGGGTCCCACATCCAAAGGGTTAAGAAGAACTGAGTGTGTTCGGCATGCTCTGTGGAGGGTCTGACGTATTCTGAACATGAATGACCAAATTGCTTTTTACTTTTTAAATTAAGGCCTCTGTCTATGGGCATGCAGCTAACACTGCGTTTCCATTAAAGAAAGGAATTTGTTACCACTCTGATTTTTAATAGGGTAAGACCCTGCCATTCCATCTCACAACTTTACTGACATGAGATCTTATTAAAAGCAATCCTCCCCCTTCTCCTCCGTGAAATCTGAGTTTACGATAGCTTCATCCACATCGTGTTTATTTTATATACGCAGCTCTGCAGCTGCTGTTTCCTTCTCCAATAAATGACAGCATAACTGTTGCATCCACTAAAAAAGTAAATAAAATTAAATGGGGAAGAACAATACATCTCTGGCAGAGAATAATAACTCTTTTAAAGCACGTATCTAAATTGTACAGCCTGATCTTAATTGTACAGATAATTCTTTGTTATTTCAAGCAACTTGGAATGCGACAGCAAACATGCTCTTGGCAGCATATCCCAGGAGATTTCTGTGGAAACAATGGGGAGAATTCTCTTGAACTGAGATTGAAGTGTCTTTATTAGGTTAATAAGGCTGTAATCTGTGAGGAGGAAGAGAGGAAGAATATACTACGATCTGTTGGTTGGTTTGGAAGGGTTCTTTAAGCAGAGACTGTGCTGGATGAGGCTCTTTTTTGGTGTCTTATGGGGGGCTGTGAGCATTAGGTGTCAGCAATGAGCCCCTTGCCAAGCCAGTCTCTGTCTGCTGCATCCTGCTTCCAGCTGGTTAGCCAGGCTGGTGCCATGTTGGACTGGTGCCAGTGATGTGTGGCCCCATCTAGGCTCCAGGCCAGCGCCTTTCTGTTATCAGCCTGCTCTGTTTCATTGTCTCAGCCATGTCTCTGATGAAGCCAACACCAACAGTGGAGGCCAGCAGCAGCGTGCTGGTTGTTACTTGTGCTGTTCAGCCATGGCTGTGGGGCTAGGGTACAATTTGTTTATTCAGTCCTTAGACAAAAGTCCTCTTGAATTTGACTGCAGTTTGTCTGAGGAGCTGGAAAATGATATTAAAGCAGAACAAAGAGAGAGAGACTAATGTGAACTGAAACTACTGAATTAGAGGAAGACAGTATTTGTGGTAGTATCAGAAACTGTAATTGTTTTTGAGACTCATCCAGCTCTTTCTGGAATAAGGGGAAGCTGTGCAGATAAGAGGACAAATACATAATCCAGGTAATGACTTTAAAAATGTAGAAATCTTTTATTTAAAAGAGAAAGCTAAAACTGTGAAAGGTGAGAAGTGCATGGTGTGTGTTGAAAGTAGCTCTGACCTTAAGAACGACCAGGCTGGGCAGGAGCACTGCTGCTCTAAGGGAGTAGCAACAGTTGACAGCCAAGGTGGGCACTCCATCTAAAGGAATAACAGCTATAAAAGGAATGAAAAGGTTTCCAGAACAGGTGAAGTAGCACTAGTGGGAGATTTACCCTGGATGTTATCTGGGAGATGACTGGAGGAAGAGGTGAAGAAGGGCACTGGCTCAGGAAAGGCCATGTGGTGTGGCTGTTTGTATGGTGCACAGCAGAACATAACCTTTCTGCTCTTCTGAGTGTAGAGCCGGTTCTAGCCAGCTCTGCCTTTACTGCCATGTAAGTGATGATCTGGCATTGGTGTGGCACCCTGCAACATGCTGTGGGGACCCAGCTCTATGAAGAGGAGCCCGCATGTCGGGAGGGTGGGCGTTTGCAGCTCCTCCTGTGTCTTGAGGGCAGCCTTAAGCCTTCTACATATCATGCTTACTGTGTAATCGATAGCCATTTACCCTTGCACCTAAATAGATAGCAGCAAGTTGTTTACTGTGGCCTCAGCCCGTTTTCCTGCCCTCCTTGCAGGGCACTTGCAGGGCTGGATGCTGCCTGGAGGACAGGCTTGCGAGATGGTGGGGTGAAACCTCAGCTTCCAGGAGAGGAAGAGGAGGGTTCTCCAGACCATGTTCAAGTACCTGCTGCTGTGCAAGGCAGGCTGAGCCTGGCTGTGGGTTACTATTCCAGTATAGCCTCAGGGATAAATAAAAGGAGCCACGTTCACATGCATGCTGGCCCTCATGCAAGCTCCAGGTGTCAGCAAGGAAAAGGACAGCTCCTTGTCCTCAGCTTTTCCTATGGGAAACCTGCATGTCTCCCTGCTACTACTTCAGGAGGAGTCCTCTCTGCTGGGCTGGACTATTTTCTCTTTGCTCTGTCGTGGAGTGGCTGTCGTGGAGTGGCTGTGAGTAACACAGCATCACTCAGCTCCCCTTGGGCCAGGGAATTCCAGACAGTAACAAAGGACAACATCTGGCCCTTTGAACTGAGCCAGTAAGTACCAGACAGCCTGGTATGAGAGGCAGGAGGATTCTATAAACGTGAAGCCCCACCCTTGTTTTCTGATGCTGCAGTTTGGTGAATGGCAACAAGGTCACTGCAGGGTCCATTTTTGTGTTTTAATCAGGAGGAAGAGTTACAGGTTTTGAAGTATTTGGCCTAGTCATTATCATTCAGATGCTGCATGTATATGCTCCAACTTGAGGCACAGCACAAAGTAGTTTGATATTAATACAAGCTAGAGCTCATCATGGAATAATCACATCAGCAGAGATTCATCTCTTGGTGAAGACGAGAATTTGTCTGGGAGCCGATCAGAATTTTCTCTGTGGACTAAACACTAAATTAGCACCAACGAGGTGGCGAGGACACGGTGAGCAAGAAGTCTTGCCCTGTGAATAAGGGCAATAAATGAGGTCTTAATTTAGTTGCATAAGCTCTTAACCTTTCTTGCTGCAAAGTGCCATCTAGTGTTCACAGCTATCGCCTGCCAGCGAGCCACTGTCCTGGCAGGCTTAAAAGAGCTTAAAAGCACTAAAGGGAAGGCAAACAAGCAAATGAACTTTAATTGTTAATAACCAGATGTTACTGATCTTTAATACATGTTTGTAGTAATTTCGGTAAATGAAGCTTCTTTACTATGTGATGGAATAGGAGGTGTTTCAACTGGGTTCAAAAATCAATCTGGATCTCATAAAGCAGAGCATGCTGTTGGAAAAGCAATTGTGGAATTTCATGCACTAAATATATGCCCAACGATGTGTCACATTTGCACGTGCAGTGAGCACTGTGGCATCATTAATGTTATTTATGTGGCAGTGGTGCTTCTGCATGCTCCTGAGGAAAGTGGGATCGTGCACCGCACTTGGAGCACTGCAAGATAGTCCCTTCCTTGTAAGTCTGCAAGTGAGCTGCATTGAGAAGGTGAATCCAGGAGCAGGAGAGCGCCTTAATTGCCATGACCCACCATGTAGGTACATGCAAGTTAACTGTGCATGCAGATCAGTCATAAAATAGCAAATGTACTTTGCAAGCCTAAAATCAGACCAGCAAAGACACATTTTAGCATCTGAAGTGTAAGAACAGGAGAGAGATGATCCGCAAGAACACTTCAAAGTTGGAGGTGGAGGGGAGGTAAAAAAATGCATAAAAATAACTCCTCATCCAGGTTTGTATCTGGGGCATCGTTCACACTGGTTGGGGCTGTCCTTATTGGCTTGGCAATCTCTCTGCCACATCTGATCACCCCTGAAACCACCCTGAGCACAAGCCTCAAACACAAAGGTTGTTATCATTATTATTTGTTGTTATCTGCAAAGTGCTGACAGCGCTCAGAAGTGCCAGAGGATTCATGCTCTGGGTTCTACTCTCACAGTGGCCAGGAGCAGAGTCTTAATTAGCCCAAACAATGTCCATGATAGAGAACAGTCCCAGTGACAGGGAGCAAATTAGGTCTCTGACCCAGCAAAGCATTTAACCATGCGCCACAGTTTTTTAGTCCATGCATCTCTGGATTAAGACCTGGATGATGTAACCTTTTGCTGCTTCTAATTTTTCTGATTGCAGCATGAAGCACGGCTCAGCTTGCTGGCTCAGAAATCCCTGTGTACGGTATTAATCTGCTTTCTAAACTGACTCCTTGTGTCTGGACAAAACACCAGGGGTTTCTCTAAACTTAAGATCTTTCACTTCTACCTTCCTAGACTTTCTGTAGGAAATCCCAGCCCTGTGTTCAGCCAGGCATGAATGGCTTCTCCTTTCTGTTTTCTCCTTTGTGATCTGCTGTATCTCTCTCATGTTCCTTGTCTCACCTTGGTGATAAATAATAAAGTAAATAGAACAGCAGCAAAGAACCTGTGAGGCTGCACAAACTATAGGGATCCTGAGAAATACCCAGTTCCTGGAGTCTGGGACACAGAAGGGAGTCACCTTGCTGTCAAAACTGGTACAACCTTTATGAGTTTCACAGAAAACTCCCTGGCAATGAGGACTGTATGAGGAGCTACACGTCCCTCAGAGGGAGTTCTGAGTTTACCCTGGGTCTTCTCATGCCATAGTACAGGCTTATTCTCTGAAAGACAGTCTGGGAGCACGTCTGCTTTGTTTCGCAAGCCACATTGTAAGCTTGGTGGTTTCAGGGTGAGGAGGAGGTTTAAGGAGGAGATGTCACCTGGAAATTGGTGGGTGTTAGACTTAATGATCTGCTTGCATCCCTGTTCAGGAACGCTCTGGGAGAAGGTGCTATAAAATACTCTCCTATGATACCTGCTCTTTTCCTGTACTTGCTGTTGGGCATCTGAAATCACTGGGCTACATAGACCTTTGGTCTGTGCACATCGCTTTTCTATCTCCCATGTCCTTCAGTATGATTCTCTTACAATTCACTTGTTTCCATTGCTGTGACAGGACACAGTACCATGGAGGGCACCCCCACCTCTCTGGCCCTGTCCCACTAGTAAGTTGTAACTACACATGTACCGCATGAAGCTGGCAGATGGGGTCCTGTGAAATCTTTGCACTCCTGACCACGTGCATCCATCTCTTCTTCTGAGCTGGGAGAGATATTGTTACACAGGATGCTGAGTTACAAACTGCTTTGGTCATCTTAAATTTTGATGCAAAATTAAAACGAAGGAATTTATCAGCTCATGGTATAAGTGATCACTGCGACTGTTTCTCATTGGCACTGGCCAGAAGTGCCTGGTGATCCATTCCCAAGTGAGCATCTGAACCTAGATGTTGATAGGCTTCTCAATCAGCAGTACAAGAGAAATAGACACACGAGAGTGCTTCTGAGCTCTGGGAGGCAACCTCAGAGGTTTGCACATCAAGGTTACGGCTCCCTTGCAGTGGAACCGCCAGTTCTTCCCTAAAGACCAAGCATGTTGCAGCATATGCCCAAACAGTACAGAGTGTGCCGAGAAACTTGAACTGGGGTTTGTTTATTGTCATGTACTCAGAGCAGCAGCATTTGTGCAGATCAGAGCTGAAGATGGTGAGGGGGGTGGGGAGGTTGGGGGGAAGCCCACTCCTCTCCTAATTATTAGAGCACAGTGTTTCTTTAGTGCCACCTCTTGACCAGCCCACTATAAAGTTTCATATAAAGACTGGACTATCTCATGTGATGTAAACATGCGAAACCTGCTCTGCTCCGTGCTGGCGGTTCATGGAAGAGGCAAATATCATACATTAGCAAGAACAGAATAGAAGAATTCAGGCTAGAAGAACAGCCTGAAATATCTGTATTTCTTAGTTTCTTAACAGGCTTATGTTCTGATGGGCATGGTATGGGTTTTGATGTAGAATCCTACCAGCTGGTGTGTGCTCAGGCTTCAAGTAGGATCATAGCAAAAAACCTGAAGCATTTTCAAATACAGAAATATCAGAGTATTCCCCCTGTCAGAAGTTGCACACGGGTGCAGTAGAGAGTGCTCTTTAGGCAGGTGCTCACGCTCAAGGTGAGGTTTGGAAGTGACAGATTCATGCACTACATCTCAGGTAATCTGTAAAAACAGTTCATTGCCTCCCCATGACATAAACCATGAGAATCTGGTTTGTAACCTGAGCACACGTACCTTCCATTTCTAACTGGTGGTTTTAGTTACATCTCAGTGGCGAGCTTTTCCAACCAGCACTACCCGATGTGTTTTAAAAGAATGGATGCTATCCTAATTACCAACAACTGATTAATAAAATTAACTCAATAATAGATTAGAAACATACCTTCTCATATAAATTACATACTACCCTGCTTTACTGCCCCAGCCACTGATTGCAATGGTTTCTCCAAGTGCTTATCTTTAAGCCTCAAAAGCATCCCACTGAACTTGGCAGTAGAAGGCAACCCTCATATCACAAATCACATCTCCAACCCTGGCAGTTCATAATTTGAAGACGCAGCAACCCAAATGTTTGTGAACTGCGGTCATTCTTTTCATTTGGGCTTCTCCTGAGCATATTACGTGACTCTGGTTTTAGTCAGTAAAGTCTCAGATAGTGCCTGTTTTGTTAACAACTGTTAGGGCAGGATTCTTCCTTTTAATTGGCACCATCTGGAAATGAGTAGGGAATTGCTCAGGATGAAGGCAAAGAAGAGGAAAGGCCTTGCACTTTTCCATGCTGCAAAAGTTGTCCTGTTTGAAATAGTCACATCTGACCTGGGAACCAGCTCACCCTTTATTACTGTTGGGGGCTGGAGGGAGAAGGAAATTCTCTTTCAGGATAAAGACAATCTACACCTTGCCAGCAGATCCAGAAAATAATCATTTGAAAGCAGAAAGTTGCACACTTTGGGCTGCTGGTGAACCAGACCTTTAATGCAAATTGAATATCTTTGTTCCCAGGTTTTTTCCAATCTTGCACCACTTGTTCAGCATTTCCTTGTTTTTTGGCACTGGTTTCCATAGCTGCGTGCAATCACACTCTCACACAGATGCCATTCCACGTTCAAAGCACTGAATGCTATGGGGCATATTAGTGGTTTTATGCTTTAGATCTATCTTTATGTAACTTCAGAGCTCATTAATATGTACCATTTTGTGTGATTAAAAAAACAACAACCTGGCACATGAAGCTTTGAACAGAAGAATGGATTGCAAGGAAATGGCTTTCTTTTCATTATGCAGATTTTAAGCTAGACATGAGATGGGCCTAACGAGTCAATGGACAAGGTACAACTGGTGCAAGGTAATTATTCCCTGCCTGCCTAAAAAGCCAGGAAGAGTCAAATACTATTTGAAACATGAAGATTTTCGCATCATGATTTCAGAACAGTGGATGTAAATGAGCGAAAAATGCCACTGTGGTCGTTTTACGGCTGCTTAAAATCCCAGGGAAAGCCATTCTCTTTTGCTGTGTGAAAAGCTGAAGACAGGACTAAGGTGTGGAGGTACCAGAGTGATGAGTTCACTAGGAACACCTAAGAGCAGTGACCAGAAAGGTGTAAATACTCTGGCTGTTGGTCAGGTACAGTTCCCCCACTAGTTACAGCCCAAAATATTGACTCTAACACCGTTTTGCCACAGAAGGATTAGGAACATGTGTGCCAGAGTATAGTTCTTATCTGGCTGTGGTTGCTGGCTTTGAAGGATTGAGATGGTGTCTTCTGGACCAAATATATTTCTGAATTTTCTGTCCATCAGTTCTGAGTTTTCAAGCTCCTTTCTGTCCAATGACACCAGCCTGCCAAAGCACAGGCTGGTTTAGCAACACCAACAGAAGTGATTGACCTTTCAGGTTGTGTGGCTGTCCCTGATGTGGCCGTCTCTCCTGCCAGGGTGAAGGTCACACAGCACAGGCTGACATCCTCACTCATGCTGTGACAGCTGCAACAATGAGGAGCCACGGGATGAATCAGGAATCAAAGCCAACTCATTATACAGCATCCAAAAGCTGAGACGTCTGAAGGTAAGGAAACTTCTTGGTGCATTTGACAGCAATCAGAATACCAACATGGTCTTGAGGGACATTTGGGAGTGAGAAGGAAGGGGGGCAGTGCAGTGTGAATAAAAAATGACTGTTACTGAGGGATCTGGAATGCTGTAGGTACATGTGCTTAGGCATCACTGAGCAAAGGAAAGACACTCCTCCCATCCCTTTGGGGAGCCCATATTTGTAATGAAGTTTTCTAGAAAGAAAAGATCCTTTGTGTTAGGATGGTCAGGCATCTGTTGTCACTGCAGCTTGGGCAATGGCAGTAATGGAAAACCTGGTGTATAATCCACTGGATGCTCACTAAAACCTTCCAGAAATGGTCAGGCAAGCATGTTTTTCCTGCCTTAATCCCTGCCTTTGACTTAGGGGTGTGTGACTCAAGTAGCAGTGCAGCCCCAGGTGGCTGGAATGGTGTTGTGGAGATCCATACAACCCACAGCAACTACATGCATTTCTCCAGTGCTGGGAAGCTTTCTCCCCTTTTCCCTTCTTCACATTCAAAGGGCTGTACTGACTGTATGCAACTATGACTACAATTATATGCAAATTGTGACTAATGTATGAAATGAAAATCCCTGCCTGACGGCACAGAGATCTTCGACAGCTACTCCGCAATTACTGCCTCGCGACAGTTTCTGCCGGGTGTTACTTACTCCAACACCAGGCAATTTGCTGCAGAGTTCATAAAGAAAATTTTCATGAAACCCACACCATTTAAGACCAGGTAGTTTCCCAGCTCCTGCTCCTGCTTGGTACAAAGCCTTGGAGGCTGGCTGGGTGGCTGCCCAAGGGCAAAATCCCTCTCTGATGTGCGCAGCAGCAGTCACGGTGGGGCAGGTGACCTGTGTGCTCTGCAGGAGGATGCAGAGGCTGCTAAGCTGCTGTCTGCTGCACTCTCTGCCCTGCTGAGCCAGGGGGATGGAACTGGCTGCTATGAATGCAGGGAGGCTTGGAGCTGAGCAAGCCTATTGAGTGGCAAACAGCCTGAATTTAATAGTCATTTCTTTCCTGGGAACAGCAAAACCCCTGGGGACTTGGCGCTCTCTCCCACGGGATATCTGTTGAATACCCTGCAAGATGCTGGACCAAATTCTCTCTGCAGCAGCATCAGGTGCTTTCAGCTGCTGCTTGGAGCAGGCAGGGCCAGTTGGCAGCAGCGCAGGCGTTGCACGAATGTGCTGATGTAGCGCTGACACGGGAGCTCCTGCCAGGGCCCTGCCTGCAGAAGGCTGGTCAGGCATGAGAGCTGTCTTTGTGCAGTGTAATTTACTGACAACCCCAGCTGTCCTGTCTCCTGTTTGGAGATGGTGGAGACCCCCCACAGAGGTGCCACGGCTGTGCCAGTCAGGGTGAATCAGGCTCTCCCAGCAGCCATCATCAAGGCATTGTGCCTTCTCCAGCCCATGACCTGATGGCATCTGTTGCACCACGTGCCAACCACTGCCAGAGCTCTGCAGGGAGGAGCAGTGGGGGGGGGGG
>NDXB01021544.1:0-17242 GCA_002631895.1 Agapornis roseicollis | reverse complement strand
GGGGGGGAGGGGGGGGGGGGGGGGGGGGGGCAGGCATGAGCTTTTGGGAAGAGACACACCAAAGAGGGTCCACGGAAAAGGATTCATATCCCTATGGCTAGAGACTCAATTAAGTCCAAGACAACATTAACTTAACAATGGATGTTGGAAGAGCGCAACAAAAAACCTCATCAGTTCAATGATTTTTCTTCCAAAATAATGGCAATGTATATTTCAAATGAGTTATTCTCTTCCCACAACACCCTAGTTCATCCTTTTCCCCCTTTTTTTTCACCTGTAAGGCTTTGTTTTCCACTGGAATATTACGATTTATAGAAAACATGCAACATTGATGAGGAAACAGTACAGTAATATCAGTTACCCAAGGAGAAATATTTGTATATACAGAGACAGTTTAACCTCAGACACTCAGTTCACATATTCAAGTGTGATTTATATTGCCCCAAGCTCCGAGGCAGAGTGAACATTGACACCTTTGATGTTGAAAGAACTGGCCTTTGGAGAGATTTGTGATGTCTCTATCAGCCTGTCAGTGAAAAACCAGGCAGCAAAGCCAGGCCCCCTAAAGATTTCAAGGCCTTGTAGGCAGAGGGATTGTGTAAGCATTTTGCTTCCACTGAGTGCTTGAGACATTGAGCACAAGCAGCCAGGCTAATTTAGTGCTTACAGGGCTCTGTGCTGCAGTCAGCATCTGCACAGCTCTCCATGGCTGATGTCCTTTTGGCTTGGAAAAGGTGCCAGTGTCAGTGATGGGGATATTTAGCAACTGCACACCGCTGGGTGATGGAGTGCGTTGGTTGCTCTTGCAGCCTAGTAGGGGTGTGGTAACCCAAAGTGAAGACTAATCCTTGCTTATTAGAAATGGAAAACATTTTATTGCACTTGTTGAAAAGCAAATAAGCTCTGCCCTGAATTTTTCCTTGTTTCTGTGGTATCAAGTGTCCAGGGCTTTCCATGTGGCAAAATAGTCTTGAGAAGGTTTGACATCTCACACAGGCAAGGAAAATGCTGCAAGGGAAAAAAAGGCACCATCAGCATCTCCTGCACTGCACATCCTTGGCACAGGACCAGACTGTGCACCCAGGTCACTGATGGGAAGCAGGTGGCAAGAGGGAGCAGGAGCTGATGCTCCTTGTGAGTCAAATTCCCAGGCAATGTGTTGAGAAACACTTTGGAAGATAGGATAAAAACTCAGTACAATGTGGATAGATTGGGGAAATGGCTTGAAAACAGTAACATGGGATATAATAAAGACAGCTGTAAAGCGGTTTACACAGAATTAGGGACTGCTGGCTAGGCACACCAGGATCTGAGGATTACTGGGGATTATGAACTGAAGATGCATCTGAAATACGATGTTATTGCAAAAACAAAGGCCCAGAGCTCTGTGCTCATGTTGAGGATGGGAGCTCATTTCAATCAGGTGTGCCCAAGGCTGCAGCTCAACAGGAGGGGTACAGAAACCATCCAAGCACTTGGAAACCAAAAGCGAGAGGGAGCTGGTGTGTACAATTTGGCAAAGAAAGACTAAGGAGGGGAGGACTTGTATTAGCCAGAGACTGAATCTGCTTCCTGGTAGTTGAGGAACAAAATGTGAAGCTGTAGGTAACTCAGAAGCAGGGGAGGAGAATAGGCAAGGACCCCAGGAAACGAGCGTCAGTAAATGCCTTGCTTTGGTGATGGCTTTTGTGCTAAAGCCCAATTCTGTTGGGCAGCAGTGAAGGGGGCAGAAATATGGCGATACATTGCTGCTCTGGGTGCCAACACTGAATAACACACTGTCCTGGGTTCAGCAATAGCAGTCAATTTTTCGCCTTCTTAGTAGCTGGTGCAGCATTGTGTTTTGACTCAACTTGGGAACAAAACTGATAGCAGGGATGTTTTTAGTTACTGCTCGAATGTTTTGCTCTGACCAAGGACTTTGTGAGCCTCATGCCCTGCCAGGGAGGAGGGGAGG
Organism: Agapornis roseicollis; assembly: GCA_002631895.1. Taxonomy (NCBI): domain Eukaryota; kingdom Metazoa; phylum Chordata; class Aves; order Psittaciformes; family Psittacidae; genus Agapornis; species Agapornis roseicollis. The sequence continues at coordinate 15,285 of NDXB01021544.1, read as the reverse complement.
CTGGGAGGAAGCAGGGACAGGACACCTGACCCAAACTGACCAAAGAGGTATTCCATACCATAGCACATCATGCCCAGGATGCAACTGGCAGTTATCCGGAAGGGCTAGTGCTCTCTGGGGTGTTGGAGGAGGGATTGGGTTGGTGGTTGGTGGTGTGTCGTGAGTTATCTGTCGGTGGTTGGTGAGATGCTGTATTCTCTTCCCTTGTTATTTCCTTTATCATTATTATTATTGGTGGTAGCAGCAGTGATTTGTGTTATACCTTAGTTACTAAACTGTTCTTATCTCCACCTGTGGGAATTGCATTCTTTTGATTCTCCTCCCCATCCCTTTGGAAGCAGGGGAGGGCAAGAAAGCAGGGTTGAGTGAGTGAATGAGATGCGTGGCTGGGTTTAAACCATGACACACACCTGTAGCATTAGTGATGCTATATATTGTCCTTACCTTGTTCTTGCCCCTTTGGGAAGTCCAACACCTGTTTGTTGTTGTGCCCTTTAAGAGAATGGAGTGTAAAGTCACAGGCTTAAAGGTTAATAAGCAGGGTATCAGACACAGGAGAGCAGATAGCCACAGATTTGCCTCAGTGGGAAAGTGGAGAATAATTGTGGGTTCTGACTTTCCAGGGAGCCTCTGTGGGGAACTGATAGTCTAGACTTGTCCTTTTTGAGGCCTAATTATGTCTCTCTGTCAAACTATAAAAACAGAAGTCTGTAGCATCACAGGAGAAAATGAAAGCTATTGGCCTGTGTTTTGCATTTAATAGGATGTCAAAATCTAAAGCAGAATCTGACTGGTTTTTGACTGAGGTTAGAAAAGAAAATGCAACTAATTAGACTGTTTCTGAATATCCCTCTCTGTCTAATAGCACACTGTAACATCCTGGGAGTCCCAGACTCTCTGATCAGTGCCGCTGTCTGGATGTGAGAGGGCTTTCCCGCTGATGGGATTCTTCAGCACTGTTGTCACTATTAGGGGGGACAGTTCCCTGGGAAATGCTTTGTGCCATTTTACCTCTCTGTGTTAAGGAGATGGAGAAACAGCTAGGATTGCAGGAGGAGGTGTAGCCAGAGAGGAGCAGGGTGCTCCATGGGACGCTCTACACGCTGCTCATGATCTGGTCTTTTACAGTTTGCCTTGAAGATTAATTTTCTAGGTCTCTGAGAATGAAGGAACATTTGGAAAGTACCTTGTCTCTGAAGGGCAGGCTTTACTCATTGAGTGTGATGGTCCCTGAATCAAAGTAACACACAGCAGTTTGCAACATATATAAAAGAACATGATAGTTAGAATTCACCCCCCAAAATACCCCCAACATCTAATGTGTAAGCTAAAGCAGTAGGTCCGGGCCTTTTTCTATCCAAGCTTCTCTTTCATGTCCTGCTTTTCCACCTGCACCCAAGTTCTGACCATTAACCCTGCTCCCACTCTCAGAGCTGCCTCCTCCTTGTTTGCAGCCCTTTGTAACCAAGCACGAGAGGACAACAGGATCAGGCACCTCTAGAAAACTGAGACAACAGGAGTTGGTGGCCTGTGTTTAAATGCATCAATTATAACTTGGAGGCTGCTATGTTAGGGAATGCTGGATGATGCCCTAGTGCCTTCCTGCATCCTTTGGAAGTTAGTCAGATTTTTTTGTCACATTGAAATAATTTCTTAAGAGACAACTGCAGCAGTTACAAGTTCTTTTTACCTTTCCCTTGTCAGCTGCTCTCATTCTGAACCAACACTATGCTCAGCTGGCTCCTCATGTTTTACAGATGAACTGGAATAAAAGTGGAATTTGTCCCACTGTGAGAGACAGTAAGAGGGAAAATTAACTGCCTACAAGATTTTTTCATGCAAGAAGTCCCATATCCTCAGTTTTGCCCTCTTTTTGACAAATAAGTTTGATTGTCTTCTGCTTTGACATTCTGGGCTCCCTTTCTGGTTTCCATTCTTCTTTCCTGACCTGACTTTGGGTTAGTCGAGAACCTGCCAACTTTGCCTCACAGTCAAAACTAAACCCTGCAATTCAAACTGAGAAGACATCAATGGGCAGGGGAAAAATGTGGCCTCAAAATGATGATTTTAAAGAAATGTCATTTCTGTGAGGTCTTGCAGAGGATTTGAGTCAGGAAAAGCAGAGTCAGTCAGTCTGTGAGAAAATAGAAGGTCTTTCCCGGAGTCAGCCTGAAAAAGGGTGGAAAAGAGTGTAAAAGGAGACAGAAAGACTTGCATAACCCAAAGGAGCTTAGGGGAGCAGAAAGTGAGAGCACCTGGATCTCCTTGGCGACTGTGTGACTTGGCCTCAACACTTGCATGGAGATGTATAGTTGTATTTTCCAGTAACCTGATTTCACCCACAAATAAGAGTTCCTGTAGAGACGGTTAATCCATGCTGTAAAGTGTGTCTTTTCCCAGGCTGTAGCTGGAAAAGAGACTCAAAGCAGCTTGGGACCAGTACTGGAAACAGAAAAGAGCTGCTCCCTGGAAAACCTTGTCCAAGCAGACTTCTCTGATTTTGTATGAAGATGCCTAATTTTGCTGGATTCACAGATGACACAGAGCAGTATCCACTGTGACAGGGGCAAGGAAAGGAAAAGGACTTAGCCATGACTTACAAATGTCTTTAACCTCGGGTCTATCCATATTCCTAACTGTAGAACTGATCCCACAGAAAATGAGGATGGCAAAAATGTGCCTTTCTATAGATCATTCCCAATGGACACCAGCTTTATAAGGAAAACACTGGGTATGAGGCAGCAGTTTCATTTTTCCATGAAATGGCGCATCTACTGCCAAGTCTGGGCAAGGACAGGTCACAGGCTACCTTCTGGAGCCCTTGAGCACAAGCTTCCCAAGAAGCTATTTCTTTAGGATCAGGGTTTCTCCAGCCAGCATAAAACCCTTCCTGGATGCTCTCTTCTTGTCAGGAGCTACCGAAATGCAACAGCTGAGCACCGGTCACTTTGAAGTGTTGACCCTGGCCAAGGCAATCGGGAAGTAACACTAAACTACAGCCTACTTACAAAAGGGGGGGTTGAATTAGTAACTACATAGTTCAAATTTAGCCTAAGAAATGATAAAACTGGAATTATGAGGGTGAGAGGGCCTGGATTTTTTCTCCTCTTTTCACCTATATGGTTTGAAGGTCAGAAGGTACATGCTGCTCAAATAAAGGATTACTTTTGCCTTTTAATCTGTGACATAAAGATGACATAAAATTTACCCTGTGAGTTGCCATGTAAATGAATTCAAGTCAAATAACACACAGGGAGCAACAAAGCAATGCAGCTCGCTCCACTCTGCAATACAGGCACTGAATTTGTGCCTAGAAATCCCAGAAACGGCTAAGAGCCATTTCCCGTGTTCAGCCCCACACAAGCCTCCCTCCTGCAAGAAATGGTGAGGTTGTTTTCTTGGGTGGGGGTGAGGAGAGAAGGGTGATACAGGGAGGCAAATGAGGTCATCCAATCCATGTTAGATGACGGCACAGATTCCTTGGCTACCAAATGCGAGGGCCAAGCAGAACAAAGAGATTTGCATTCTAAGTGATGCAAAGCAGCCGGCAGTGTTTTAATGTTGTGTTTGCTCTGTAATGTCTTCATCAGGCACTCAAAGGCGGCGGCTCTGCCAGCCGTGGGTCCCCGCGAGCCTGTCAAACTCGGTTTCCATGGTTTTCCTTCAGGCAGCACCATCGGCAGACAGCACAGAAATGGACCCCTGCAACCTGTTTTGAACAGTGTCTCTGATGTAGGGCCCCAGAGCGGGCATCAAACTAGCAACAGGCAGCAAGAAAATAACAATTTTGCTTTTCGCAGGTGTCAGAGCAGCAAACAAAAGGCTGTTTGCAAGAGATGCAACATCCCCTTTTTGATGGTGTTGGCAGTTGGAAGTCAGCCGGGCAGACGATGGGTTGAGGAGGAGGTTTTGGAGGGGGTCTTGGGGAGTTCATATGGTTTCATCTTTAATCCTTTAGACTCACTAAATAGGGCTTCTCATCACCACACTAACAGCTATTAACAGCATTTCAGTTATTCCATTTGAGTCAATGAGGTGGGCTGTTTTCTTTAAACAATTCCATTTTTTTTCCAGACAGCGGGTCTGCCTCTTCCCTCACCTGGAGGAGCATTCCTTCATTTCAGTAAAAGGTTCAGGACATTTGAAGCCATGTTTGAGTATTGCTATTGCATATTGAAAAGGTGGGAAAGACAAGTCCATGGTCTTTTGCCACTGGCTGCCTGTGTGCAGTGGTAACGTGGAAACAGCGTGTGCTGAAAGAGCACAAGTCAGGAGAGCTGACAGCCAGACCCAGCTGGACCAGTGAGTTTGTGAGCAACACTGGTTAGGAACTGTACCTCTTGATGCCTCAGTTTCACCATGTGTGGATAATCATTTATTTCTTCTCTAGTGAAAGACATGGAGTTTTATGCCCAAATGTTATATAAAGCTGATGGTTACCTACATTATGTGTGGTTACTTGCTACATGTGATTATCATGACACAAGTGACAGGAGCAGCTCAGTTCCCTCGAGGATTTTTCCATCAAAGAAAATTGATGGTCAGATGCTAAGTTACACAGAATCTGATTTTTCCTACCAATTAGTCAACTTTATTTCAGCTGCTTGGGGAGGAGCCTTATTTGGCTCCTGCTTCCTTTGTATTGCCTCTGCCAAGCCAGGGAGAAGCCAGGAGTTGGGGAGCTTTGGGAACGTCAGATCCGAAGCTGCCTTTTTTTCTCCTGTAGTGAAAAGATTTGAGTGGACACTTGGTTTTACAAGACTTACGGCTTCTGTTCAGCAGCTGTAGATGGTAAGCCAGGAGCTTACAACACGAGACTCATGCTCATCAGGGGCTGCCGCAGCAGGGCTTTTTCCTTCACACATCCAAGACACTGGAAGTCAGCAAGCTGTAAGGATAGTGTTCCAGGATTCCTGCCTCTTCTGGGTTGCTGCTCTTCAGTTCTCTAAAAAGAAGCCACAACTTTGTACGTTATGGTTGCCACTGCCTTGGAGACACACGGCTGCTTTCCTTAATGGAAAAGGTGAAAATGTTTGTGGTCTTGCTCCAAATTAGTGTGGAAGCCAGTGGAAAAGTAGCCAAGTCCCATGGAAAACAGAGATGCATTTTTCAATCTCTCAACCCAAAGCACACTTACTCATGGTTTGGCTGAAGTTACCCAAAGCACATTCAGCAAATGCTGTTCCTGTCTTCACAAGACTCACCTCCTACACTTGTAGCTTTCAGAATAGACCAATTTAATACTTAAACTATAATTAAGTGGTTAGTTATTTCTTGCACAGTGTCTGCACAGGGAGCAGGCTGAAGTCACTGGAGATGCCAGGACTGCCAGGGAGCAGATACAGGTGATGCAGGGCTGCAGCTGAAATCCTACCCTGACCCTGTGTTTAAATTAATAGTCTCTACCAGATCTGTAGAGAAAATTAGCTTAAGATTGAGAAGGCTTTCAGGCTGCTCATGACATACTGGTTATTTTTTTTACTTTAATTGATCTGTTAAATACAAGCAAAACATTATTAATACCATTTCTATCTACAACACGGATCAGCACCAGAACAAGGCCAGGTACACCCATACTGATGGAATGAGTGAAGTATTCACAGATCCCAGCATTGCTAACTGCTGTGTATGAGGTTTCTGTGTCGCAGGAATAGTTAAATCCCTTTTCCACTGATGCAAACAGCACATTTGTTATTAATCTATTACTGCACAGGGCAGAATTTGTTCTGCCTTTCTCATGAGGCAACTGCAGAGCAGAGTGGCCGCTCATTGAAGGGATAGGGTGAACAAGCTGCAGACTCTGGCACAGATTCCTTTTGATCAGAGGAACTGCTCCTGACTCTTGTTGGGTATCTCATGACAAAAAAACCTCCTCTGGAGCGTAAAAATATGCTTGTGTCACAGTGGAGGCAGAAGCTGACACTCAGAGTGCCAAGACAATTCTTTAATGAATACTTGTGTGTGCAGGATGTTACCTGATCGTACAAAATGTGGCTTGTATTGTTTCCCAGTTTTGGAAGTAGCTGTAAGTTGTGTGTGTTAGAGCAACCAACCAGGCAAAGCAGAACAGACTTCACTCAAGCATGGTTTGGAGCCATACACCGGTGTGGCAGGGTAGAGGGGATGTATCCAGGGAATTTCTGGCAGGAATTGGGAACAGCTGTGTTAAAACTGGGGGCTTTTGACAAATAACTCCCAAACCCCAATCTCATCTCCTATGTGTAAGTGCACTGTTATTTATGGGACTAAGCTAGAGGGAGGGGTGCTTAGGATGTGCTAACTTTGTATTCCCTCCATTGCTTTGTGAACTCTATTCTAAAATCAGCAAATACACAGATGTATTTATTTTGGAATAAGAATACTTTGTTATGGTTTGGAGGTTTATTGTTGTCTCTGTGGGCAAGATTTGAGGGCTGCACTGATGAAAAACAGGCTGCAAGTGTAGAAAGTGGGAGAGCCTTACCCAGGCAGCCACTGCTTGCCCAAGGCAGTAGAACTACAGTGATTGACAATAACATTGCTACTCCAGAATGAGTGGGCACAGAGCTACCCCAAGAGTTGGGCAGGGAGAAGCCTCTTGTGTACTGGGAACCAGGTAGCACCCTTGGGCCCCATCCCCAAATTACTAGTTATTCCACAGGATGTCTCTGCTGTGGCTCTGTTCCCATTCTCATGCTTTGATTCAGCAGCACAATCTCACTATTATTTTATTTGCTATTCTCACTTTTCAGGCTATTAGGACAAGTGTTTCTTTTACAGGAGAAAACCAGTCTGCAGTTGTACTTTGCCAGTAAGCAGGGGTTTATCACGTAAGAAGTGTTTCTGGGCTGTCAGATTAATGTTATTCTTTGGAGTTGTGGTTGGGAAAGGTGAAAAATGAAATCAAAAAAGGACAAAGAAATTAGCAGAGCACAGTGTGCATTAGGTGCCCTGAGCAGAGAAAACACTCTGGATGACACACTCAGGGTGAAACAGAAGTGGGAAAAAGTAATTTCATCTCAGCACTTGCTTTGGCTGACTTCTCAGTCACCAACATATTAATGGCTTTTCCCCTAGCAACTACAGAGCTTCCAACGTCCAACTATTCCTTGGTCATAAAGACAAAAAAATTGAGTTTGCCAGAACAGAGCTACCCCATTCTGGGCTTCTGACAACAGTCCCAGACTGTCCATATGCTCAGCTGCACTACAGAGTGGTAAAGCAGCATTTTTGCTCCTGCTGGTGCTGGTGGTGTCCCTGTGGTTGTTATTGTTTCCATCCAGACCCCCTCCTCTTCCCTGGAGCTCCTGCCTGTTCTGTTTCAGGCTGTACGGATAGCAATGTCACAGCTCCTGAGCACTCAGGAGAGGGAACAGATGTAGCTGTTGTCACCTCCCTGAGAGCTGGCGGCATGGCCTGTCTCACTCTTCCTAGAAACAGCTCCTGCTGGATGCCTGGGGAGCAGTGTAGAGTGAAAAGGGACATGGAAGGAGCAGAGATGCTCCCATGGGGCAGGTTTGAGTGGAGATGGGTGACTGTGGCCCATCTCTGGCAGGTGGAACAGGACCTCCCACCTTTGGGGCTGCGGGGGCTCAGAGTAGTCTCTTTTCCTGATGGATTGTGTATAATTTATGAGATTGGGAGCAGGCAGTGAGGTGGCAAAGGACTAGTGGGTCCCTGACTCCCGTAAGGGATAGACAGGCAGTGCCCAGTTCTGCCCTGCAGGAATCGAGGGCTCTAAAGGGTTTGGTAGAGATTGACTGAAATGTTTCCTCTCTCAGTTTGCACCATGGGGTTTGGATTCAGTCTGCACTCAGGCAGACATGGGTGTTAGGTGAGACCCCCATGCACCGCCTATGAAGACTGTTTTCGTCACAGTACAGTTCATGATTGACTTAAGTGTACACTGCATTTTAAAGGGGTAATCCTGTTTTCTCTTCCATCTCTCAGCTACACTTCCCTCCCCCTTCCCCCCATCATGCTCACATCCAGCCAAAATCTAATCATGGAACAGGCCACATGGCTGCAGAAGTGCTGTTCATACAGAGTGAGCAGAGAGGTAACAGTGGTGGCAACCTGGCAGACTGAAACTGCACCCTTGACTGGCATCATCTAATCTCCATATTTAACTCAGTATTAAGTATCCTGATGTCTTACAGCACCCAGAACTCACTGCTGTTTCACTGACCTGGGGGTTCCTGATGCAGTGGACAAGCTTAGACAGGTGAGCAGAAAAGCTGAAGATATCAAAATGCTATTTTCTACCTTTAGCCATTAAAGGGAGACAGAGAAATAAATTGTTCTGACTCCACAAAAGACAAAAATGGACAAAATACAAGGTTCTTTCCACTATTAGATCTATTGTCTTCCAAAACTTAGTCTCATCACAACTTACTATGCTTTCAGAGGAGGACATCCAGTGCTACGTGCCATCTTCAGGGTAAGGAGCTTTGTGTTTATCTGCATGCTCACTGCCAAGGCAGATAAGAGATTTTACTCTCTACATTATCACTATTTGTCTTCTTAGGAGCCAGTCTGACTTTAAAAAGAGGGGTAAATATTTGAGCTTCTTTTGCAGACCTAAAGTGAGGCTTTTTATACTTCTTTATATCCACTAAAATAATCAGCTTGAAGAATCTTTTTCAGCTTCTTGGGCTAAAAACTTCCCTGTTACTAATATTTGCTTGCTCTGTTCATTATTCTGTGCTAGACTTTTCCCTCCCCAATTGCATGTTATCACCTTCAATGGAACAGCTGTGTCATTGCTAAAGGGTGCTAATCTTCCCCTATCTAACACCTTACTGACAGCTAGAGTCAGAGAGGCCCCCAGTCTTTTCTGACTTGGGGGACTTCTCTAAACATTCCGTTTTTAGCTTCCTTTTCATTTCATACCAATCCCACTGTTCTCTGACCTGGAGGGGCAGCCAGGCTGCTGCAGCCAGGTCTGAAATAGTCTGTGTCAGTTGTAGTGATTGTAAGCAGGAGCATATTCCCTAACAATGTGAAGGGACAATAAGCCACAGGTAATCAATAAGCACAATACCTACAGACAGCACAGCCCAGAATAGAAGCTGCTCCAGCAGGTGGGACAGCTGGCTTGGATTTGTATGGAGTGGTTGTGAAAGGCACCATGGCTTCCAGAGAGACAGGAGTAGTGCTGACAATGACAGATCCCCCGTTACACTGTGCCACTGAACACAACGAGCCGCTCCAGCAGGTACAGCTCGTTTCTCCTGAGAGTTTCGTAATGGGTTGGAATTAGTCTAGAATTGCATTTTTCTCAGTTCCTGTTGCCTGCCACTGTTCTGGACTGGACTGCCCTGCCGTGCCCAAGGTCACCTTGCCTTTTGGGAGGTCTGGGGACTTGCTCTGACTCTTGAAAGATTGGGCTGCCTGTACAGATCTGCCTTAAAACAGCCAGCACAGCAGTGGACACCTCAATCAGGATCCCTGCCATCCCTCATGATCCAAGGGGATGTTTTCCACACATAGCCTGTTCTGCATTGAGAAGCTACAGGAAGACCCTTCTTTTTAGCCCTTATGCTCCTTGACTGTTAAATAAATGCAGATATTCAAATTTATCCCACCTGTGTTCAAACACAGCCCTGAGGTGCTGAAGTTGACAACAAATTGCTTTTTCCTGATCCCACTTAAGGCTGGTGTCATGTCCTAGAGGTCTTCCTTTGGGAAGCGACAGCTCCTAATGAGAGACATTAAGCAGTCAATAAACACCAGTTGTCCTGGCCTCCTCTTGAAGTCATTGTAGCAGAGTGGTGGCCTGAACAGCCCACTGTGGAGATAACCTCAATTGCCCACTGAGCCTAAGTGTTTCTGACAGTAGAAAGCATCTGCCAGTAGGCAGCAGGTCAAGATAGATACAGTTCTTTTGGGTTTTGGATTAGGAGGTAGGTGCAGAAGAAGGAGACAAATGGGTCCATAGAAGAAATACTTCTATATGTAAATTTAGTTTATAAAGCAAGTTACTCATTTTGCCTCTCCCATACTTAAAGAGGTAGCTGAATGCAACACAACACCAGGGTATGAGTACAGAACTGGGAGTGTAGGGGGCTTTTATAGGACTTATCTAATTTTACTCCTGTTGTAACTGGAGTTATGTAATTGACTATGAATATTAAATTTGTTAGACTGGTCAAACCAGGGCAATACTAATAGGCAATGTGTGCCCAGAATGGCTTTACCTAACAGCCAATGTACAAGTACTCACTTGATGATAAATTATATCCTAGTTTGAAGATACATGTGCTGCCTAAGACTGTCGGCTGACTTCAAACTTGACCCTCACAAATACTGCATTTCCTTTCAAACACATTTTCTGTGGGGCTGCAGTTCCAAATATCCTGCTGCATCTCCACAGCCATCAGCAGATTTCTTTTGGGTACGAACTGGGCCAGTGATATTTTCAGACAGGCTTGGCCAGATGCAGTTGCTAAAAGAACCAGGCCAACACAGAGTGTTGTTAATGAAAGAGACACAGACCCACGGGGGACAATATGAACATCAGGTTATTTGGCCACCAGCTGATTACTTATCAATAAGTGATGTAGCAGGAGGCAAAGTTGTATTAACACGTGCTGAGAGGCTGCTGTCACACGGAGAGGCACTGCATTTGGGATAATAAACTGTCTCAGCATTCCCGAGCCCACATCAAAGCAGAACATGTTGGACATCCCATCTTTTTTTCTTTTTGCTTTAGTTTCACTTTTCACACCACACACTGCTCAGCCAGTGTTCGCTGACTCCCTCCATGTGAGCCCTGGGGAGTGGAGCTGCCTGGCTAGCTGACATCTGCAGCATCAGGGCTTTTGGTCAAGTCATGGCTCACTGCCTAGACTTGTCCTAAGATGGTTTGATACAGTCATAAAGTACAAACAACTCATTTTCCCATCTCATAAGAAGGAAAAGCATCAAAAACTGGCTATTTGATCTATAACAAAATGCACTCATTAAGTAGTAAGTGTGCTCCAGGATGTTGGCTTTGTTCACTCTGACCAAACTCTCTATCCAGAGGTCGGAGACAGACAGCTAAGAGAGGTCTGAGTATTATTTAAAGGATGGGTAAGGTCACGGTGGCCTGAGCCTCCCGGGTTTGAATTAATCTCCCTGGCACACCAACCTGCTCTGGCTCCACCGCCTGTGCTTGCAGGTACATTCGTGTAGAGCAATGCCATCCAGTGGTTGCTCAGATTCATCACAAAGCCAATGGCTCCTTCCTGAAGGACATTACAGGAGCTGAAATGCTTCAGCTCCTGTTCCCAGCTAAGGCATTCTCAGATATTAAAAAACTGTGACAGTGGCCAGCTTGATTGCTTCCAGCTTCTTTGGGTTTTGCATGTAAAAACCCAGGTGTGTTTTAAGTAGCAGCCACTTTAATAGATATTTTGGGGAAAATATTTTATATATGTAGTCCAAACACACACATCTATCATCAGGCCTGAATTTTGGAGTGGGGAGGGGTTACATGAAGTCATATGGAAAATTATGCTGATTTTTGACACAAAATATAGCCTGTGAATGAGACTTTCTCTGTCCAAAACCCAGGAGATACTAAAGTCACTCAGTGGGACATTTTTCCTGTAGGATAATGCCCAAAGGAAAGGACAAACAAGGGCTGGGCTGTGCAGAACCTTTCTCCATCACTGTCACATTTTAAAGAGCCCCAATATTACAGGCTACCCAAGGGCTGGACATTCTCTATGTGTGTCTGTGTCTGTGTGTGCTTAACCTGCCTGGCTGCGTCCTCTCCCTTGCCACCTCCCAAAGACCTACCATCACACTATGGCAGAGGCCACCATCGCAGGGTGACTAAATTAAGATGTCAACATGTTTTGCCTGTCGCACTCCCCAGATCAGATGTAACTGATGTGTCACACCAAACACCCCAACCTGGCCCCAGTGCACTGGAGCACAGGCTGTGGCTGTGCTGGAGGGTGTGAGGCTGTTACCACTGAGGGGCAGCCCTCTGCAGCTGGGTGCATGTACCCAGTGGGTCTGACCCTCCCCTACACTCAGGCCCTGCTGGGCTGTACAGATTCCAGTCAGGCACAGCACCACCAGGTGCTGCTGACAACAGGTGTCTCATTAAACATCTCTCAACCTTACAGGCATTCGCATTGACAAGAACCAAACTCGCGCTCAATCACAGCTTAATCACAGCCAAACTCTATTAACAAGTCATACTAATTACCAACTTCTAACAATTTCTCAGGTTCAGAAGCAAAATATCCTTTCTTTATAGATGAAAACAGACTTGCAATACTCCAGATCTGGCCATAATTAGGTCCTTTTAACCAAAACAAACCTAAAATAAAAATCCAGGCAGATTCCTTTGTGATACCAGTCCTGAAAGTACAGTTGTACAACGCAGTGTTTTGTTTGTTTTAATTTTGTATCTGCTATGTTGCCCACAAGGGCCCAATTAGCCCGTTACAGATGCTGCCATCAGTTTTATCCACTTGTCTTTTTTGTGAGGTGTTTTTAAGAGGGGTAACTTGTAGCACAGATTGCTGGCCTGCAGGCATCCAGAGATCAACAACCAGCTTGCTGTGATACCAAGCCCCCTGTGAAACAGGCGGTCCTTACTCGCAGCATTCATAATGCAAAGGGTAAAATGAACAGAGGGGAGGGAGGAGCTTGCACTGGATTTTGGATTAGCGTGGAATAATCTGGTGTGTTCAAAAGTGGCCTGAAGATGGCAATTCTGCCATGGCTAAGAATAACTCTGACAAACACTGGCTGCTACACCTTGGAAATCAAAATGCAGGGTTTAGTTTTAATAGCTTGAAGTGCTGCCTTGCAACAAAACAGCAAGTTCTGAAGACATGGCTTTGAATTGTACCCATCACTGTTTACCCTTGTCCCCTGGTATGTTCAGCACATGTGTAATTCCATGTTAACCTGGACTCTTTCCTCTGTTGTGTGGCTGTATTGAGTGGCTGAGCACTTCAGAACTCACTTGGGTAATTGATACGCTTACAAAAGGATACATATAAATACCATGAAGAACTGACGGGGGAGTGGGGGGGGAGGTATCACCGCTGGGGCTAATGCTTCATCTGCTGGAGGGGCAAAAAACCCACACAACAGACTGAGTTAAGGACTAACATAGAATTTCCTACCATTTTCTGAGCAGTGTTGTTCAAGGATAAGCCTCTTTCCCTGTACCTGCAAGATAGTGGTACCTCCACCCTGCTGTGAGGGTCGTTACATGATGAGGCAGCTCTCTGGAGCTGCAGATACCCAAAAGCAGCCACAGGGAGGACCACGGACTCTGTCCTTTGCTTGCCTGCACTGCTGGAGAGCAGCTGTGACCCTGGTGTGATGAAGGGTGACACAATGGCTTAATGGCAGTGTAAGAGTGAATCAGTCCAAAAATCATTACCTGGCAAGAGCAGAAGGCTTGGATTTAAGGTTGAAGGTTTTGTCTTGCAAGGGTATATCCTCTTGTCTTGACAGTGCTGTTGCCAGATGGCATCTCTAATGCCAGTGAAGAGCCTCTGAGGCTCTGGAACAAGGAAAGGTACAGGTTTGGTTTTTGTTTTAGAGAAAGCATTTGTTTTCAGTGTGAGGTCCACTCCTGCTTGAGTAGCAGGAGGACAAAAGAAAGGTCTTTGTTCAGAGCCATAGTAAGGCAGGACAGGAGATGAGATCTCCATGTGCAATGGAACAACTATGAGAACATTCATGCAGTGTTTCAGCAGGGGAAAATGGGAGCTTTTGTCTCTCCATAGTCTCATTCCTCTTCATAAGAGGCTGTTTCAAACAGAAGCAGAGCACTTTTACCTGTGTTTTGCCAGATGAAATGTGGAAGAAGAGGCTGGCAGGTGTGACACAGGCTCCTTCAGCACAGAACCCCAGGGCCAAAGCCTGACTCTTTTGAGGAGTACAGCATCCATGATCAGCATCAACCCTTCCTAGTTCTGAGCTTTGCTCTGGCGTGTGAATTTCCTTCTTTATGGATTTTTACTATTCCTGAAATGAAAAAAGAAGGAATGAATTTGAACAATTGAAGCTTTGCTCTGCTGTGGAGCCGTCGCTTCTGATCAGAACCTGAAATCCCGCTTCACACTCCTCCAGTGTGGAAATCTGTCAGGTAAATAGAAATCACCTCGTAAAAGCCCTTAAACAGCTCTGGTTTATATTTTAATTGAGGAACAGAACATTTTAAGGACTTTTATTGGGTGGTGCCTGCTGAATGACAGATGTCTGCAGCGGAGTAATGCTGAGCACACTTTCATAAAACAGGGCAATTCCTTGCTTAAAACACTTACAATTAAAGGCTTGATTGAATAACAACGAGTTCTGTGCATGGAGCTCATTTCTGCACTTGTTTGTGCACCTGAAGCAGGCTGTGATCATTCCGTCATTGGATACGAGGTGCCAGTTGCTTTGTTCAATGACCAAATAGTGCTCACGGGCACAGCTGGAAACGTGCCTTTGATTTTTCACCACAACAGAGATAAGGCTCCCTGTGCTGTACTGTTAGACCCGCTCACACCCTCCTTTCTGCTGGGAGGCTGGGGTTGGTGGTGTTTTTAAACATGTTAGTAACTCCTCCAGCTTGTCAACAGGTAGGGATCTGAAAATGAACCCTAATCCTTGGCAGCTGAGAGTCTGGACTAGGCTCTGCTTTATATTTCTATCTAGCTCCTGTGACCCTGTTAATGTAATACCCAAGAACATCACCTCTGCTCTTGCACTGCTCCTCACAGTACCTGGAAGAAGTTAGGCTAGCATTAATATTCATTTCTCTTGTTATAGCTGGGAGCTGTGAATGTAGAAACAGTCTTAATGAAAGCACAAAACACCCAACAGCAAACGAGTGACGTGGCACACACCACAACCTTTCGCTCAAGCCAACAGACTCAAGTGAGAAAGGACTTTGAGTTTCATCCCTACCAAACTGAAAGAGATCGTGTCTGAACTGACACCAACACGAGTTTGTGAAGGCACAGAAAATCCTGAACATCGGAAAACCAGCCTCACTTTCCCAAAGAGAAAGATGAATCCACAGAGTAGCTCTTGCCACAGCAGAAGGGACATGTGTTCTGGGAACTGCAGAGGCAAAATGTGTCATGGGAAAATCTCAACGGATTCAGCCCAGGACGAGAATATGCAAATTGATGCAAAATTAAATGCAACTGAACAAGATAACACATATCCCAGCAATGGAGAAAACTCACAGCATACTTGCAAAAAAGATGAGCTTAAATCCAAGGGGGAGATGTGGATATGCTGGAGGGAAGGAATGCCATTCAGAGGGACCTTGACACACTTGTGAGGTGGGCT